>BJBW01003826.1:1714-107874 GCA_004320125.1 Scolopax mira
GGGTCAGCATCCATCAGCACCACCCCAGCCTCACCTGGCAATCACACCTCCACTTCACAGCACACCCTCCCTTTTACCTTAATTTACATGATCTTGGGGCACATAACAGGAAAGGTAGCTTTACCAATATCTGGAATGCTACCTCAGTAATAAGATTTTTCAAAGCTCAGGCTTTGAGCTCAGGCTCAGTGGAGCAACGCATGGGCAGAACCTCATGGCGTGCGAGGACCCAGAACACACATCGAGCAACTCGCCAGGATGGCACAGAGATTTTTGGCCAGGAAGTCCTTTGTACCATGAAACTCAATTACAACGAGGCAAGAAAGCCCATCCTTAACTTCTCTGGTTTACAGGCAAACCACACAAGCTCTCAGCCCTAGGCAGTCCCAGCAGCACTGCTAACACAGGAGCCCGAGAACAGCAGCCAGGACAAGACAAATTTTCATTTTCTATCGTGTTAATAAAGAACAGGGCGACAAAGCACCTACGATTTGTGAAAACAATGCATTTGTCTCACCATACTGAAACGTCAACCCCCCAAGACTGAAGAAAGTTCCTAGCAATTGGCAGCCAAGACAGGTAGTTTGTGAAGAGGCTTCGAGGCAGCCCAGCAGGACACCTCCCCTCACCTACAAAACACCACAAGAAGTTCCCAGAAGCTCCTTCCCAACCAGCAGCAGAGAGATTTCCATTTCCCCCTTCATCCAGCCCATCCAGCCCCAGCCCAGCGCACACCATAAATCACAGCATACACCTCTGTAGGAGAATGGAGAACTTACCTCCCTCAACAACAGCCTGGAGGCATTTCCACCACCTCTTTAATCTGCGCCAACCTCCCCGTTGCTCAGCTTTCATCATCCCTTTCAGTTAAGGTACGGGGGTGCAAGCAGCCTCCCAGGGCGGAGAAGCAGAACAGACACAGGCATTCCGGTTGTCGGTGCACCACTGCCAATTCAGGGATTATTTAATATATATTTTTTGTATTTTCGCATCCCGCTCTTTGCTTACAGCCTGCACAGCCAGATGAGCTTAGTTGCCTTGGACACCTGGGTAGGACCGTTCACATCACATCTTCCACCACGACGCCCCCCTGCCCACCTACCAACAGCAACGGGGAATCAAAAGCTTCCAAAGTGCACCCACCACCTGGTTTTTTTCATTCCCCAAAAACCACTCCAGCATCGGTGAGCTTGGCAGGGGCTACCTGCAGCATCTGGTGCGTTTCACCCACTCCAGCTCAGGCTCCTCACGTGCTCTCCTCTCCTCCCTGCCCTGGGAGAGCTGCTGCCGTGCCCAAATTCAACAGGAGCAAGTGTCTGAAACAGGGCTTGAGAGCTCTGCTCGTCTGTCTGAGGGGAAGATGTAAGAGAGTCAGGGAAAAAACCAAAACAAATCAAAACAAACAAAAAAAACCCCACAAACACCAAACAATATTGAGATGCGAGGAGACCCGTGGGAATCCCCACTTTTTAGTCTGAAACCCCAGAACTTCTGTGCCACCAAAGGCAGGTAAAAGCAGCCCGAGAGCCTCCTACCAGAGCTGCGTGTCAGCAACCAGGCGTCACTGCGATCCTTATCGGCGAGGCTTTCTAGTGAAGAGACGTCCCTAGAAAGCAGTCACTACAAATACTGTTTTCCCGACTATCATTACTGATCCAGAAGTAATGAAATAGCAGATAACATGGCCCCAGGGTACGAATCAAGCACCTACCCTAATGCATACAGATGGAGCTCAACAGCTCTTCTAGTCTCCCATTACCAGAGTGAAATGGGATCTCTGAAACACCATCACGGCAAAGCAGAAGAGAAGCTTACTAATGAGCACTGTTTATTCCCGATTCTTCAGAAAATGCTTTTAAATGCTAGAATCAGAAAAAAAAAAAAGCCTCTGCTTTCATGTATGAAGATGAGTAGACACAGCTTTCCCTCAAAGGGCCAAGATAAAAAAAAGCAAGAACGTACAACCTCCTGTTCTTCCCTTATTTTGCAGAAAAGGCTTTGCTGAGAAGTGCCTAAATACTTGTAATAATCAACAATGAAACTTTATCCGGTCCCACCAAAGAAAGCAGGAAAACTGCTGTGACTTACAAGCAGCAGGAGCACGCTCCTCGTGCTGATGTTCACGTCAGTTAAGGCAGTAACTTCCCCAAGGCTCTGAAACCAACTTGGTGAAGACATGAGGTACGGACTCTGTATGCCTGCTCCTGCAAAGCCCCGACCTTCCACCTCCCGAGCCGGTCCCATCCCCACGCACCAGCCGAGCCCCCGCACACATCAGCACACCCCCACGGACCCACACCTGCCTCCTTCTTCGAGAGGCATCCCCCGAACTCAAGCACCTTACTTCAATGCCACCCCCTTTCATCTTTGACACGACGTTGCTTAAACTCCACTGAAATATTTCCAGAGCCTGAAGAGTTCGCCACTTATTTTTCTTTTTTTTAATGACTTTCCTTAAAGTTTGCAGATTTTATGATGCAAGCTGAACACCCACACACAGCACCCGTGTGACACCAGGCAGGAGAAGCAGCAGCTCTCCCAGTCACCACATCCCTACTTTCAGCGAGTTCTAACAGGTCCATCATCCCACTCACCCGCTGGCGGGGTAACGGCGTCCCCTGCACGGCACCTCTGTCAAACACTGCATTCCCGGGAAATCAATCCCTTAAGCTGATTTTTTTCGTTTTCATTAGAGGAATTAAACGATATATTTCAATTATACAGAAGAGCTGGAGGCTGCGGTCAGCAAGTACTTTTACGACGCTCATCTATTCTTTTAAAAGGCTCAGGCAGGCGCAGGAGTGGGAGGGAGGGAGGAGGAGGAGGAGGAGGAGGGAAGGAACATGTCTACAGCTAGACCTCATTCAAATCTTCACACAAATAAAGTCCAAACTCTACACGGCTTGACCTTGAACGAATAACAAGACACAAAATAAACAGACGGGCGAGCATGACAAGTAAGGAATCAACGTCGAAAGTAACGAACGCTTCGGAAGGAAGAAGGGTATTAGAGCGCCTCGTTTAACACCAAGAATCAACGGAGGGGAAAAGACAAGCCAAATACCGGGAACCGGGGGGGGAAAGTAGGATGTTAGAAGCCACCCTGCCCGAGCAAAGGCACAAGCCCCGGGAGCGCCAGCCCCCGGTAGAGCCGGTGCCACTTTTCAGCGCTCTCCGGCAGCCGGGAGTTGGGAGCAGTCGGGTCCCACCGCTCCGCGCTGCCCCGGCTCCCTCCCGTCTATTCCAACTCCACCTGTTCCAGGGAGGCTCCCAGCCCAGACCCCGCTCCTCCCGCACGCCCGCCCGCACGCCGGGGCAGGAGCCGGGCGCCCCGCAGGAGCCGGAGCCGGGCGCCCCTCGCCCCAAGGTATTTCAGCCGGAGCGCTCCCCAAATCCCACCCCAACTTCTCCCGCCGGTCCGTGCCTCCCCTCTCTCCCCCTTCAAACCCCCCCTCTCCCGGCAGCGGGACGCCCGCACCTCCTGGCAAACCCGGGGGGGCGCGACATGGAGCCCGGTGCGGTTGGCTGCGGCGGGGCGGCAGCTCTGCGGTGCCGGTGCCGGTGCCGCGGGCGAGCCCGGGCGGGGAGTGAGGCGGGAGGGGGGCGGGGGGGGTGAGGGGGGCGGCGCCGTCCGCTCTCCCGGGAGGGGAGGAGGAATGGATGGAGGGAGGGAGGGAGGGAGGGATGGAGAGGGGCGGGGAGGGGGACATACTCACCCGCTCAGCCGGGCGGAGCGAAGATGGAGGCTCGGCGGCGGCCGCCCGCCCATCCCGGCGCGGCCGGCGGGGGAACCGGCGCCGCCTGCGCCCTCTGCCGGGAGCGGCGGGGAGGGAGGAGGGAGTTGGGAGTTGAAGGGGGGACACACCGGGATCGCGGTCGGTCCCCCCGGCCCGGGAAGGATCGCTCTCGGCTTCGCCCCCGCACCGCCGGCTCCCGGGCTCTCGGCCGTGGGCAGCTGCGAGCCCCGCGGAAAGTTATTTCTCGGGCTTTTAAAACAAACACGGAGCGAGACTTCCAACCAAATGAGTAGATACTGGGTTTTAGTCGCACACGTAACCCCCACCATATTCCCCACTTATATCTAATATAAATCTACCCTTCCTTTAGTTTAAAGCCATTACCCCTCGTCCTGTCACTACACTCCCTGATGAAGGGTCCCTCCCCATCTCTCCTGTAGCCCCCTTTAAGTACCGAAGGGCTGCAACAGGGTGACCTCGGAGCCTTCTCTTCTCCAGGCTCAACAACCCCAACTCTCCCAGCCTGTCCTCACAGCAGAGGTGCTCCACCCTCCCGATTTTGTGGCCCTCCTCTGGACTCGCTCCAACAGGTCCATGTCCTTCTTATGGTGGGGGCTCCAGAGCTGGACGCAGTACTCCAGGTGGGGTCCCTGCTGGACAATCTTCTAATCCCGTTTGCTGTGCAGTGTTGAGGACCCTTCCACTACTTCCATAACAACTCCGGATAATCATTAATACACTCTCTACAAGCTTTGCCTGAGGAACATTAGCCCCATTGACTTTCAAAGTCATTTAAGTCATATTTTCAGGAATTTAATTAGTGCAAGAGATCACCAAACTGGCTGAAGTCCTCGATTAAGGAGGGAATATTTATCGATCGCAGGGAGAGGAGGCAGGGTGGATACTGAATCCATCACTTTTTAAATACATGAAGTGAATGATCTCAGTTTAGTTTGTCTGCACTGTTTAAAAATTCAGATAGGCATTATTCAGCACAACCAACATTTTTTATATACCCAGTCTAGATATATAGCACCCGTTTAGGTGTTATTCCAGAAAAAATAATGCATACATCCAATTTAGCAAGTACCAGGTGGCTGTACACACAATGAAATTACTATAATATTTATTCCAGCTTTTCACACAGTTTTTATTTCTGCGCTGTTAAAGAAGGTTCATGCTCACATTATGTGGAGTGTGAAATTAATTATGACTACTGAGAATGACTACCAGCTGACATGAAGCTGGTATAAATGAATGACAATCAGGCCCTCTAAGACTAATACATGACCTTTGCGTTGATGCTGTACCCTGGGAATAATCTTTTCTGGCTCCAAAAATTAACTCACCAGACATTTGCCATTCAACAGGAAGAATGTCTATAATGTTTTAATGGACATCGTTGTGCCATTCGTGTTTCTCATTTTTTCTTTACAGAAATATTAAATATTGGTCAATCCTAATGCAAGGATTGTTCATCTCACTATAGCAGCTGCAGATCCCAGATGACACCAGAACATTGGTGTTCTGGGCTCCGTACAACAAACAAGTGTTCCTGCTTCAGACAGCTTTTGCCTTACAACGGCAAGAGATAGCAGAGAAGAAATGAAGGCAGAGAGATGTGAGGATATTTATCATAAAGCATGAAATTCGATCAGAGATTGAAACACAAGCTTCTGGCCTCCAGGTTCTTTCCTGCCCATCGCTCTCATGAGTTATTAGGCATCATCCTGGAAGCTTGCCGAGGAAGTCCAGCAGAGATTGCACTTGAGCTGGTCAGGAGCATTCCAAACTAAGTTTTGTGAGAAAAGTTGTATTTGTCAAAGACTATTTGTTTTTAGCAGGTTTTCTCTCAGATGTATCTCAGGTGAGAGAGCCTGACCCCAAATGCCCAATGGTGAGTGGCAGAGGGCACCCAGTGCAGCTGCACCAGCCCCAGCTTCACTTCTCTGCTGTCTGCTTCTTTTTTCCATTGAAAAGTTTTAGAAGGTCTCATTTTGTCTGTTACAGAATGGAAAACACCTCTTGAAATGTCAGGGGTTTTTCACAAGCGACAGGTCTGTTTCTTCTCCTGACTGGCCCTGTGCAGGCAGCTACACTCTGCCTCCCTTCCAACAGCCTTGTCCCCTGCCCAGAGTAGATGCATTTTTGCAGCCCACGGTTCACCTGGAGCTGAAGCATCTGGCAAACTGCACTGCTGCAAGTCTGAGCTTAATTTGCCAATGTAGAGTTTGCATTAATGCAGCTAATTTCATATCTGGATACAGGAGCCTGAGCTCCCCCTGCTCCTCGCAGCCCCAGGAGCAGCACTGATAAAAAAGAGGCAGCACAAGAGGGCGAGAAGAGCCCTCACCATCCTATGGCCAGCTGAGTGCCACACTGCTGAGTGCTTCACCCCACACCTTATGGCTTTGATTCTCTTCCTTCAGACTTTAGTTTCCCTCAAAAACTTTATTGTGGACTAAAAGATGTGTAGGAAATAAATATGGAGTCAACATGTAGGAAACACAGAAAATAAACCTGCTTTGACTCAATTTCAGTAGAAAAGCTGAAGTAAGGGACCAAGAAGCAGCAACAGGAAAATAAAAGCACAAACGTAGAGCATGAAGGAGCTTGGAACCCAGAGTAACCTGTCAGGCTGTTTTTCAGCCTAGATCACTTGTTTCTTCTTGTTCCTGCAATTTGTGATCCTCTTGTTACACGGATCCCGCCTGCTTTGTGGGGCTCCAAGAAAGAAAACTGGTCCCCAAGTCGTGGGAGCACTGGAAGCTTTAAGCCAGTTTTCGCTTACGGCTGGCTGGCTCAGCCCAAGAAGGGAATAACAAAGCCGCTTGAATGACAGCTTGGATCAAGTTCATAATGACCTGGTTTGTACAGGCCAGGTGTTATGTAGATTGGAGCTTGTTATTGTGCAGAATTTTGGCAAGCCTCGCGATGCAACAGCCAGTTCCAGCAGCGCTGGGCAGAAAGCCACAGGCTACAGGCAGGTCTGTCTTCAGCAAGACGGGCAAAGAAGCCTGTCTTTTTTTCCTGTGCTGGGTACCGTGGGGATGCAAACCAACCTGCCTGCACAGCATCTGGAATAAAGCTTAGCAAGGGAGAGAGAACAGTTTCAAAACATGGGATTCTAGGCTTGAAAACGAAGAGGAAATCTTGCAAAAAAAAAAAACCAAACAAACAACCAAACCACGTCACCGAGCTTATTGTCTGTTTCTTAGGGAGCAAAAATTCAGAGCAAAACGGTACAAGATAAGAAGCCTCCCACTACAGCGTTAATGGAAAGTGAGTAAACTGTTACAAAATGTCCCTCACAGTATATTCCACATTTGTTAGGAAGCCTTTCATAATACTGCATCAATTTTTATGTTATCTAAAAGTAGTTACTAGAGTGAAGCGGAGAAGAGCTATCGAACTTAGGGCTGACCCATGATTCGGTTTTTTTTTACCATTAAAATGCACATACTATGATTTGTTACTGAAGGTAGTTGGGCTTAAATTTGATTCTTTCTTTTTTTAAAGATTCGTTTTTTAAAAAGAGGAAGACACTGAAAACACAAAACAAGGAAAGTATCTCGGGTGCAATTTTTGCACTAATAATTAATGTTGAATTTTCATGAAATCTGAATGCTTTTCACAGATACTCAGCATTTATTCCTGTGCCCAAAGTTAATAAAAGGGACCGTGCAAATCAGATCAAAGCCAGTTAGATTAATTGATCAGGCTTCTATTTTTTCTTTGTTACACTGGATATACTGAAAACTTTGAAAGCATGGTGGTAGTTGCATCGTACCACAAAAGCTAGTATATCTCAGAAGGAAAAAAAAATGCTAAAAAATCTGTGAACTCTGTAATCTTTACCGTCATATTATAACTGCAAATAAATGTCAGCTTTTTTCTACATATGAAGTGTGGCATTTTTACTGTAGTAGTATCTGCTTTCATATTGAAGTCAATGGCACCAGGAAAAAAGAAGCCGAAAGCCAAGCAGATAATGAATGCCTGCCACAATGGATTTGCAGCCTAAAGGCACAGCTTTAGAGGAGTGTTACACACAGGACAGGCACAAAGTAGGTGTGGTTTGTTGGGCTTTAATGCTCCAGGAAAGGTGGGTTACGAGGAGTTTCTTAAATCTCTCGTTGTTCCAGAATTTACACCAAGGTTTAGAAGTTATTTTTAATAGTCTATTATAAGCTGGGATCAGGAGAACCTGAAAAAAAGAAATTATCCTCTCATCCTTAGGGGCAGTGCCTCAGAAATCGATGCTAATGAACAGACTGCAGCATACGGAAGCTTGCATTTCCCCCGCTGCACCAATTTTGTGCATTCACGAGGGACACTGCAAGTGCCATCAAGTGTAATTAGAAACAGGGAGGGGGGGGAAAAAAGGATATCATTCATTCACACCTCTCACGGTGTCATTTCTTTGTGGCAGATTTAACAGAGATTAAACAGGCATTCAGTTTAATACTAGTCCTATTAAGGAGCAAACACAATTTATTTTTAATTATGGAGTTATCAAGACACCAGCATAATTGATGGCAGTCCTGTTGTGAACATATCCTTAGATGATGACTTCATTAGTAACAGGAGAAATGCACACAGGCAGGATATTTATCTTTACAAACATTCTAGTTAAGGGTATACCTCTGTGAATACTTACAGCCAGTCTTCCTGTTGGCTCCACACCCAGTACCCACCACTCCAGCCCAGCTCAGTCCCCCAAATCCCAGTGTGCAGCCCTGCCCCAACCTGAAATAACTGCCAACCCAGGGGTTTGAAACCAATCCTCCCTGCGGCACGGGGTTTGCTGGACATGCAGAGATTGATCAGCACACCAGCCCCCTCTTCTCCACACACCATCTGTCCCTTCCTACTCTTCTCTGCCCAAGTTCTACTCTTCGTGTCCCACAAATAATGGCAAGTGCTTCCTAAGGGACACACAGCTCCTATTTCACAGAATGACACTGGGTTGGAAGGGACCTCTGGAGATCATCTAGTCCAACCTCCCTGACAAAGCAGGTCCACCCAGAGCAGGTTGCACAGGCGGGTTTTTAATGTCTCCAGAAATGGAGACTCCACCACCTCTTTAGGCAGCCTTGGAAGGCTCTGCCACCCTCAAAGTAAAGTTCCTCCTCATGTTAGATGAAACTTCCTATGTTCAAGTTTGTGCCTGTTATCTCTTGCATACACCACAGTTCAAGGCACAGGTAGTGGAGAGTGTAAATTGCAAATCAAACCTAAACATCAGTGGAGATTTAACCCCATTGCATGGCCCAGTGGCTCCCCAGCCACCTTGTGGAGACTCCCTCTTGCTCATCCCTCCTCTTCCCACTCCCCTACCACAGGGGATTACAGATGTTGCATATTACACAGAGGCGAAACAAAACCCACAGAGCAATCAAAGAGCTTTTCTGATAATGGGAGTGAGGGTAGAACATTTCCTCCATGGCTGGCTGGTCTTGACCAGCTTTTGTTTGCAGGCACATCAGCAACCCACATGTTCGAGGAGGACTGGGATCTGCTGTCTGTACCTAGCAAGCACTGTGACAAACAGCAGCTGGGTGGCCAGAGCTGTCCCTTAGCATTTTACACATTCTAAATCTTTCCAAGAGCAAGTTAACTTCTACAAAAGGGAGAAAAACATTTGAACATTTACACTCTTCGCACTCCAGAAGAGTGGATTTGCACAGAAAATCACCAGTTGTTATAAAATAACTGTAAGATACTACCATTTAAAGATCTGATGTCCTACATTTCTTCCACCAAAGGAGAGCATTAACTATTTGCACTCTAGATCCTTTTTGGTGACACCATCTGTCTGTACGTCTGCTAACAAAACCGTACCCAACCTGGGGCATGAGGATCAGAAGACCCCACCTGTCCTCATACAGGTGTGATCTGTACAAAGGTTTTTTTCATTGTCACCAACCCCAGAATCATTTGTCCTGTTGAGATTTCAAGATCATCTTGAGTGTTATTTATGAGAACGCAGGATCAGACCTTTTGATGCCTACGAGGGGCTGAAGGAGGAGGAATATTTATGAAAGAAATACACAGCAAATTATAGCACACACCAGAACTACTGCAAAAGACCAATTATCTTCTTGGCTAGAGCCCCTGGAGCTTAAAAATTTGATACCCTTGTTAATGTTCAAGGAAATGCAATACTTGTAGTGGTGTGCAAGAGAAAGTCCTTGCTAAGTACCATGGTGAGATGGTTAAAGGAAAACAGGAGTAGGATGCAGGCTGCAGCAATCGTTGGCTCCTACTCACCAGCCAGGGCAGGGCAAGAGTCCCACCTGCCATGCAAAAGGAGAAAAGCTTCAATGGAGGCACTTCACAAGCTATTAACCTTTCCTGATTGGAGTCTTGCTTTACAGAAAGAGCAGCAAGTACCCACTCAAAGAAGGGCTTCCCTGCAAATAGTAACCGCCAATGATTTAGCAGCTGGGGAACCTGTCAAGCATTCAGGTTTTTGTGTCCCGAGACACTACTTACTTAGTAACAAAGGTGATAATAAGAAATAAAGAAGGCTCAAGTTAGTGACTAATTATTAGATATGAAATCTACCAATGCCTATGGAGCAGAAGAATAAAATTCAAGATGTTTTTTTATAATTTTGGGTTTGCTTTGGGTTTTTTTGCTCTTCTTTTAGTGCTTCAGTTCCACTGCTTTAATTAAGTGTCGAATACAAGGTAAGGGATTTGCTCAGCACAATCAATAACAGCATTCTGATGCTGATGTTAAATTGACTTGCTATTTTTAACAATGCTGCTTAGTTATTGTCTCTCCTCCTTAGTCACGCCTGGGGGCTCTGCAGATACGCCATACCATGGTAGGAGATTTCCCAAGCAGGGCTTTGCCTCAAGGAAGATGAATCCTGTCACATACTTCCCAGCATCCATGCAAGAGGCAAAGGGCCCAAACATGTCAGTGGTGGTAAGAAGGTTCTGCATCTAGACAGCCATCTGCAGAAACCTGGTTTGACCCAGCCCCACTCATAATGAACTGCTTTGACTTGCTGCCATACTCATACCTTACTGGATTGGGCTGTCTTTGTCTTGTGAATATTTTACAAAGCCAGTACACATAAGTACTTCTAACACTAGAAAAAAATCTGCCTTAATAGCACTAGACAATACCTTGCTACAATTTACTATTTAAATGAACTGTTATTAAGTTCCCTGTCAACATGAAATAGGAAAGCATTCACATTATAGATGGCTGTATTTTTTACGACAAAAAAAAAAGTTTAAAATTCCCAAACAGAAATAGGATGAAAGAATGAACAAAATTCACTCGACAGCTTAATACTTAGCTATGTTTTTCAGAAGATTTCTCTGATTTCTCTTGCACTAAAATGCAGTCACGACGTTCTGCCTAAAGAACCAAAGACGAGAGGGATGTTCAGCTCAGCTGAGAGCCTTTCCCTTCATAACAAGGTTTCTCTCCTTATCCAGAGGCTCCCTGTTCAGTGCCTAAACATCACAGTGCTCTTCAGAATTTGCACACACCTTGTGTGCTTTTCCAAATCATTTAGGAATGCCTGAGAGTATGTCCTATATTTGTGTCCTATACACACAAACACAATAAATGCATTATACACAATTTTTCCATTACCTTACCAAGGTTTTCATAACTTTCTAAGATTGTTCTTTTCTGTGTTCTGAATATAAAATAACAAATTTAACCAGTTTCCAGTATTAAGGATTCAATTCACACGTTACAGAAACCTATGTAAGTGGGATGTATGTAGAAAGGAGCTAAACTAAAGTTCAAGAACAGCCACAAAACGAGTTTGAAACTATTTTTGTTGCATTTTTTCTAAAGAAGATGTAAACATTTTAAAACCATCCCCTACTTTTTTCTTCTTCTTCCCTGTTTCAGGGTGATAGCAAATCTGTCTGAGGCTTCCAGTCCAGCCAGGGGTTTGGGTTCATTCCTGCAGAAGACTTGCTTATCATGCATGTCCCTATCCTACCCAGGCTGTCCTGCCAGAGAAACATATTAACAGCACACACACTTGTCTTTGCAGCCTCCCAACAACATTTAGGAACAAGTTCAGTGTAACTTCTCCTCTCTTCTCCACCACGTTTCTCCAGTTAAGGCTCCAGATCGGTGTCATTTCACCAATCAGGTAATCTGCAAAGCAAGTCATTGATATGTTCTCCCACATTAATAACTCACAAAGCAGCACCCCAGGAGCATCAGGAGGATGGGAAGCAATGGACCCAAACCTTTCTAAAGGCAACCATCGTGTGCTGTAGTGCACCTTAACATTACTAATTGATTAAGGCGATGGTTACAAACTAAAAATGTTTTCCTCCCTCTGAAATCCTCATCTAGTTACTTCTTTCTCTGCTCTGTAGTGATTTATTTTCCATTCTGGATGCATATAAAAGAAGCTGAAACAGTTTATTTGAACCCTGATCTCACTAACTGCTAAGTTTTGTGTTTGGATGACATTTTTGTTTGGTGTTTTTTAACAAATACATTTTTAAAAGACAATATGTAGTCCTAGGACCTCCATACATACACTGAAATATCCCTTCTTTCACTATATCCTTGGTATTCAGCACTGTGTCAGATGTATTTACTAAGCAACGTGGTGGTTTTTTCAGATGTCAAGAAACAATACAACTATTTTAAGCAAAGACTCATTGCTTTCTAAGGACATAACTATTTCTGGTGGAACTCTTTGGACTTGTTATTAGTCTGTGTTGAAGAGCTGCAGGATTAGTTATAATTAACTGTCATCGTGTCATTTTTCTCCCAACCACTCGTATTAAAAAAAAAACCAAACCAACCCAAAAAACCCTATCAGAAACCACAATTAAAATGTCTCTATTTGTTTCCTATCCCAAACTTCATTTTCAACTCACAGAGCTTGCAAGCTCTTCTCCACACAACCCCCAGCTTTCACACAGATACTTGTGTCTTGTCTACCACACATAAAAATAAGCTTTTTTAACAGCAGCTAAAGAGTTAGAAGGTGTAAGAAGCTTAAGACAAATATTTAATATTAAATAAGTGCTTCCTCACTAAACCATTTATACTCCCTGGTGTAATAGTTTCGTGGATACCTATTGCTGATTTATTAATTTATATTACTTCAAGGAGCCTGTAAGAGCCTGTAGGCACACATTCAAAAATAATTTAAAGGGACATTAATTCATCAGTGAGCCAATGATGACTAACGGTAATTCACTAGATGAACCTGTGCCAACTAAAAATAACATAAAACTACCCACAACTCAGGTTTCTCCTAGTTTAGGATAGCTCTATGAGCTCTCAGCATCATCCTGAGAGTCAACAGAACTCATATCTCCCACCTATAGAACAGTTAATAGCTTTCACCTAATGTATTACCTATGATATAATATCAAAATACAAAGCCTTCATTGGCAACAATTAATATACTTAAATCATGTGACTGTGAGTGATCACTGACTGTGATTAAGAGACAAAAAGTTGACACTTTTGTGGAGGTCATTCCAAAACCTTAATATTTGCAATGTGAATTCTCATGTGAATATTTGCAATTCTCATGTGAATATTTAATCTGGGATGGAAACGGAGGGTGTTGCAAAAATTAACACAATATTAATTAAAGTGATATTTTAGTTTAGACTAAATTAAGTCATATTTAGTTTAGAATAATCTTTCAGTTAAAAATTATGCTCTACCATTCCCAATTCAATGCCTCTGAGGAATTAGGAGAGGAATGGCCGGGTAGGAGAGGGCTCTCATGTTCTCACTGAATAGCATCTCCTGTGCCAGCAAAGACAGAACACTAGACAGACCCCTGGTATGATTCAGTAAGGCATCTCTTATGTTATGATCTAGGAAACACAAGCAGATGCTACCACAAGTGAAAAAGATTTATACTTCTCTCAAATACACAAAAAGATGGAGGTTCTTCTCCCACTGCTTCTTTGTCCCACTCTCCCACCTTAAAAAAAAAATTCATAATAAAGACTGTGGTGTATTTGGAGTCATCTGTGACATTGAATTACATCTAGAGTCCCCACTGTAGGAGGTGGCCGTGCCCCAAGGAAGCAACTGCTGCTGCTTTTCATAAAAAAGGCTGGACCAAGTCAGAGGGAGCAGCAGAGTTTCATGTAACTTAGCTGTGGCTGATAAATGAAACACTCTGAGTAAGGTGTAAGGATTTCACTGGCTTGTGTCTTAGAGGACGCTTCTACCAAAGTTAAGGTTTTATTTTGCAAAACAGGCAGGTAAGGCACGCCATACACAAGCAACTTCATTTCTTTCTGAGCAGCTCTGGGAAATGGCTGAATTCCCTCTCCCACTTAAGCAGCACAAGCCTTTCTTCACCAGTCTGAAGGGCAAAACAGTTGCTTTCTGCAACAGTCTCTACAGTCTTCTAACACTCATTACTAGGAAAATTTAGACAACCAAAAGATGATTTAAACAACATTTAATGCAAGATTCAATACAGAAATATTTTTACTGGATTTAAAGAAGTGGGGAAAAAACCCATTTACTCAGCTTTTGCGCTGTACTTCTGCATTTACCTTTACCAAGATGAGGTAATACAGCTCGTTGATTGTTATTCTGCTGTTCTGTAGCTAAATGACATTTGTAACACACACGTTCAGGCAGTTTCTGAACAAAGACCCACCAGATCAAAGCTTAGCTGCCTACATTGGGCAAAGCAGCTAGTTAAGCAATGCCATTGGTGCCAGTCTGCTTTACACAAAGTAGATAGATGCACTTACGTCCTCATGGACTTCCAGGACATGGAAAGGCATAGCACAGCTCTCATACCATGTCCCTGGGTGGATTATCAGCATTTTCAAGGAAGAACACCTAGAACCTGCCTTCTGTGCACAAACCACAGCCGTAAAAAGTTTTGTCTGTCAATAGAGAGAGGACAACAAGGTCATTACTGTCATTCACTCAAACATGATCAAGAGAAACTTCACCACAGAATTAAATCTCAGGAACAACTGATGAGGAATTTCACACCTGAAATAAAATAATTGCTCACAAAAGTCACCAAAGGAGAACTGACTTGCTGGATTGCTCCCAGATGCTCTGGCTTTCTTTACCATGCTAGATGTGCTGCAGATGACTGCAAGCCCCCATGACTCCCTAAGACTTGCGCCTGATCTTTAGAAATCCTTTAAAACCAACTTATTTTTCAGGAAGTTATTCAGTTTTTAAAAGTGTTTTTTCCTTGATAACTACTTTTCCCATCCCACACTTCAGATTGCCAGCAGTTGCAGGAAGGTCCAAATTTGGTTTTATACCTTCAAATACCCCTGATTGCCAGACAAGTTCGGAGCAGCCTCCCCATTCTGTGTCTCCTGTTGATCACCTCAGAAACCCCATAAGCAGCTACGGAATGCTGGGGTCTGACTTGCCTTACCATGGTGAGGGAGCACGACAGCAATAGCAAATGAGATGCTACACTATTGAACATTGAAATAGGTGAATTACAACAAGCCACCAACTTCTTTTCCACTTTACATTATTTCTGGATACAATACAAGAGCGTCCAATGTATTCAAACCATTTTTCTTCATACTTCTGTATATAGAATTACATAAACCCAAATGAAAACAAATCAGAGGAAACTCAACGCTTCCCTAGCTCCTAAAAATGGCAGCCTGGCTTAAATGGATTGAAGTTTTGGAGAAAATCTGAGACTCACGTGCAGATTTCATTCTGTCATTCTCAAGAGAAAACACAGTGAGGAGAAAGGGAATGGGAAGATGAACTCTCAAGCTATTCAGTTTAAGTTAATCCCCAGACACTAGCAGAGTTTCATTTGCAGAGGACCAAAAAAGAAATTTTTTTCCTGGGTCGTTAAATGTTAATCTAAATTCATTCATGCTCCTCTTAGCAGGCAGATCAAGTCCATATGATTGCCAGCAAGTGCCCATAATTTGATTGATATCTTCTCACCCATCTAGAAATCTGAAGAGAATCCTTGTAAATGATTAAATACTTGATTCCTAGCAGCAAAAGGAATGGGGAAAAAAAAAACTGCAGTGGCCAGTACACAGGGTAGGACCTCTGCGTCCCCAGCAATGAACTCCCAGGGCACCGAGGGAGGCAGAAAGGGACCATAATATGGGTCAGAAACTCATTTCTAGGCTTAGAAACAAGAATTTTGGTGGTTTACTCATAGTGAAAGATCAATTCTCAGCCACAGGAGTGATGAAAGAATGGTCATTCGCTCATTTTGAGGGGGTTAGTCGTAGCCATGAATCTGAATAGAAGGATGGTGGCTATTTAATGCAGCGTCTTTTTAAAAGCAAATCAAAAATGGAAAAAAATGAAGACTAATGAGACAACTTCAGAAGGCCATTTTTTCTCTAAATGATTTATTAGAAATGAAATAACCTGGATTCCAGGATTCACAATCTCCCAACCAATCACCTATTTCATGTAAAGTCGCTGTCTTAACCTGCCAAAAGAAATCAAGTGTAAAAATGTAATGAAAGAAATGGCACCTTCCTCTTGGATTTTAAGATAGTGTTTAGCTTTAAAAGTATAATCTAAAAATAAGCACTGCTGCTCACTGGTCTTATTCTATACTCAGGTTCATTCTTCTTCATTTAACAAGAAATAGGTCTAATATCCATTTGGCATCCAGTAAACCTGTTAGCCAGTGGAAACACACAATTTTAATACATGTTAAAAATATTTTTTCACAATAAGGAAGTAAAAGACATCTGGCAATTAACCAACATGCACAATCCATGTCTTCTTAGATTGGCCTTGTTTCTACATCCTCAGCATTGTTTATGTCAAACAATCTCAGTTTGAGGCAAAACAATTGTTAAAATGAAACTATGAAATAACGTATACTTATAGGAACCGGCAATTTTAACTTCTGTGCCAAAAAGATGACACAATGAGTGGTCTAGTTAAAGCATATTTATAAACCTTGCAATAAATCCCATTTCCTTACATGAGTGATACTTTTGAAGTTAACAAGCCTCAGTTATCTGCTCTGTGAGCAGTGGTTGCACAAGGTTTGTAGTTGCAAGATTCCTGGAAGGTGAAGACTGGCCATCCTCTCAAGTGGTAAATGCTAGACATTTATTGGTTTGAATATCAATAATTCTGAGAACTCTTCCTTGGACTGCATTCAGCAGCATCCAAGGACTTCCCTGTAATGAGTAACAGCTACTACAGATTCTACACAGCTGTAATATTCAGAAACCATCCTTCCCTCTGTGAAAATGTTTCGATGCACGCACCTTGTCCAGAGTTTAAAGTTGAACTGCCAAGCACTTCAGAACCTAATGCTGAAGAAGCTTGCACCGTAAGCCACACACATACAAAAATTTAAGTAACAGAAAAGATAGGCTATTAGAAATTTGTAGGTTCAAGAGAAAAAGCTCCACTTTTTTAACTCCACTTTTTGACAGTGATAGTATCATCGTGCCAAAGGTAGTAGCTCAGACCTGAAGGGTGATCCTCAGACAGTTAACTCTCCTGTTGGCATTCACTTCATAAATAATCCTGCAGAACAGCCAGGCACATCTTGTCCCATAAAAACAAAGATGATCCTTTGCATTTAGATCTTTCCAGGCAGGAAAGAAAGGAGAGAGGAAACCTCATTTCTATCAGGTAGCTTCTCTGCTGCTCCTCACTCAGGCGTGCATCGCTCACTTGAAACGTGTAGGAACACAGGGCTAAAACCAGACAGGATACCTTGCTGCCTGGGAAACTCTCCACAAAAAACCCCTAAATCTGTACTAGGCTGTCTGCATCCTGTCATCCAGGGAAAAGGAGGAAAAAAATAATCACCTTCTGCCCTTCAGGCAGGTCTGGAAATAGTTGTGGGTCATATGACAGAGTGCTCTGACAGAGTGCAAATTTAGCTGCTGTCTTCTGCAGGGGAAAAGAGAGGAGGAGATAATGCCACAGCAGGGCATTCTTGATAAACTTCTTCTTTTTGCTCCTATATACGTCATGATGGCACAGATTCTTCTTCTACATAGCTTTAGCTCAAAAAGACAGGGATTATACCTCAGACTTCCTAAACTACAGAGATCAATAAGAGCCAGTAGTTAATCAAGGTCTATTATCCCAAAAGGAGACTCACACTTAGTGAAAGGCTAAAGGGAAAATATAGAGCACACTGTAGCCCAAAAATTCCTTAGAGTTAATCAGCTTGTTACATTTGAGACTATACCATGACTGTCCACAAATGAAGTGAAGGCCAAGGAGACTGGAAATCACCCCAACCGAATCGCAGGCTTCAGCAGTGGCAAGAACTCAACAGGCACACCCCAATAAAACAAAAGCAAGATTGGCCACAAATGCACTTTCCCAGATTGAAGCTTGTCTTATGATCACACCCATAGAGAAAACACTAGAAATGATGATAATTTATTCCTATTAGTTTTCTTAGAGAGAGTTTCCACTTCAGCACTTCACTTGCATGTAAAGTCACATTGGGGGCAATAACATTTTTCTCTGAAGCATCTCTCTTGTAAAGTGAGCTTTCCAAGTGAGTTCAGATACTAAATATTTATCTACAGGAAAGAAAGGCTTTCCACCACAGTAGATGCACCTTACATCTTCACCCAATAAAGCCATATTAGATAAAACAGTACTTGATGTTCTGGCAGCAAACTGATTTTGGTATCATGGCTAGAAATCAACAGGAAGAAATTTTTTCATAGGATTAAATAATATACAAATAATATCCGTACCTACTTGAAAGATTGAGTTTAAACACTGTTTAAGTAAAAACAAATTGTTGAGACATGTTTAAGTGCTCTAGCCAGATGAATCACAGTATGCCCAGAACTCCCACTAAATCTATTTTATCCAAAGAGCTGCATGGATAAAACTGACAGAAAAATATGTTGCTAAAACTGATCACATGAGTTGTTTCCCAACACTGATCACTCCTCCTCACTGCATCCTAAAGATTTATCTTGAACCACTAAATTCCTCTTCAATATTTGCCTTTAAGTACCAGTGCTACTTCAGAACTGATTGTATGTGATTTTTAAATTAATTAAAAGGACAGTTTAGGAGAATTTTGTCTAATTCTCTGAAATCCATATGGACATCATCAGGAATGCTAAAATCTTGAATTTCTGGACCCAGTGTGGGTTTTGTCATCAAAACCTTAGTCACCTGCCAGAGCAGCCAGCAGCTGGTGGCCATCACCCTCACCTGGGTGGTCACAGATCAGCTGCCCAGGACTAGGGGCTTCACCCCAGCCACCACCAGCGACCTGCTCCAGGGCAGGGGACTGCAATGTCATGCCAGAAAGGGAAAACACAAATCCCTTGAAATCACAATGTTTCTTTTGCAAAGCAGAATTATTTATTCTACCTTCCAGCTAAATTAGGGAAACTGGGGTGGGAATATATGAGGATGAAAATAAGGGCTTCTGGTTACCATCCAGCTTCTGCTGTCACATGGGGTATGAACAGAATCTGTGTCTGCACCAGAGCACACTGTAACCCCAGGTGCAATTAGAGATACTGGGTTTTATTGCTTCAAGGGTAGGCATAAAATAATGAGTACCGGGTTTGCCCGCAGATTGAAGCGGAAAACTTTCAAGGTGCAAAAGAGGGGATCATTAACACCTGCATGTGCACAAAGGAAGAGAATTAACCTTTCCCACTCGGCATTACCTTTGACATCACCTCAACTTTGAACAGTTCATTTGTCACTCATCTAAGCGTTCTTTCATGACAATTTTCTAGCACAGAATTTTATAATTATTTGCAATGACTGTCTATAATACATGCAATTTTCTGCACCACAGTTATATTTTACCACTGAACTTTAAAACAAACATCTTAATTTAAAATATACTCTGCCAACCGTATGACACGGCCACTCCGAGGTAGATGTTGAAGAAAAATCAAGCATAAATGTTTACCTCATTAGTAACAATAAAAAGATTGTAGTTAGGTAGGCACAATAAAAATTAACTTGAATCCTGTCAATGTCCATCTGCTTCAAAAGAATTCAGTCATATAATAATTTTAGAGCTACATACAAAAATATATGGAGCTGAACTTAATATAGAATAACTCCCCTTTTCTGCAGGATACTGCAATAGCTCTTCAGGGTTTATAGCAACCAGTGAAAGGCACTAACAAAGCACGACTTGCCAGAAGTATGTTTATTTGCCATTGGGCAGCCAAAAATGTGAGGTCCGCAATGGACCTGTTTACTCAAGTTGTGCTGTGTGTTGTAATTATGACCATCAGCCCAAAGGACTGCTAAATTAGCAGAGCCGATATGATCGATAAGATCAGGGGTAACGAAGAGACTCAGGGAAGGAAAGGATCTGCAGAGAAAACTATTTAGTATGACAGAGCCGCCCTCTGCTCCTGCACTTTGCTGACTCAGCAGCTCCTGTGGACGCTGCTGATGGAGTGTCTGGGGTACACCTTCAACACACGGAAACCGGCGCTATTACACGGGAAAGCTCTTGCCTTCAAACAAGCCACGGCAAATCTTATAAGGTTTAAAGTATTCCCCACTCTGTTTCTCATGGCCTTGAGTATCCAAGGAATCCACACTGGAATTCAGGGAGGGAAGAAGTAGCGTTTTTTGCCCAGTGGAAGGGCAGAAAAGTGTCCTGAACCATGACGTTTAAACATGGTGACTAAAACCGTGCATTCAGCCAGCGCTACATCCTAAAACTTTTATAAGCTTGTATATTTTGGTCTTAGGGAATGGGATTTAATACTTTTCTATTGGGTTGGAGAAAAAAATAAAGAAAACAAACAAAAAAACCCACCCTAAAAGTAGAATTAGATCAAAACTTTCTCACCCAGAAGAGAGCAAAGGAGAGAACAACTGCTCTGCTCTTCGTTTCTGAAGCGCTGATGAGCTTCTCCTAATAGCCACCCTGTAACATTAAGGAGAAAGGGTAGCATGTTTCCAAGAAAAGGGCACCAGGGTTTCTCACCTCAATATACACTCATTAACTCTGATTTCCAACTCTCCAGGAAGTAAAAGACCAGGCTGTAGTTAAAAGAGACTTTTCTGCCAAAGGTCAATGAAAATTTAGTTCCAATGAAATTGTGCAAATACTCCGTATCCAATTCTCTCACCTTTACGTGACAGACAGAAATGTTTGGGGTTGCAGGGACAGGGTTTAGATACTTCTTCTCACAGCACAGCCACTAAAACTAGCTCGGTATCGGCCATTAAAAATACCCAAAGTATAATGCAGAGTGGAACTCTTAACTAATGGAACTATTCATCAGTAGAAATCTGTGGCTCACATGGACCTATTCGTACAGGGCTCCTTGCAGTGTCAACCTTAGTGTCTTCACGCTAGTTTGCTTTTTATTTATATGTGCTTAAAAAACACTACCTAAACACCGGGTCCAAGAAAAATGGCTTGGTGTAGCAGAGACTGAAATCAGTCTACAGCTTTTAAATTTTATCCATGTTTAAGTGAATATTGTATTTTTACACCTTTGGGGAAATCACGTGCAATTAACTGCAGTGATTGAAATCATCAGTTAGAAAATGATATCAACAAATAAGTCCCTCATAAAAGTATGAGGAAATCATTAACAATCTTTCTGGTACCGTTTCAGACCCCCTCAGGAAGCAGCTGGAAGATGGCACCCAGACAATGCTGACCTTCAGTTGTGACTTGGTTTATCTGGATTAGCACTGTTATTTGCTAGAACCTTAAAAAAACAAAGGGCTAATCAATACAAGGTCAAAACAAAGGTGTCACAGATGGCTTTGACCATTCCAAAAAGGTGACATCTGTCACCAAGAGTTACTGCAGGAGCTGGCACGATGCTCCAGCAGCTAAGGCTGAGGGCATTTCTGTGGGCAACTTCCTCAGGCAACATCCACAAGCCATTTCTCAGGAATATTTCATGCCCAGCAGCGGGTTACGTGAACTGGCAGGTCAGATTGATCAACAGAATGAAAAACGTGTCAGCAAAAAACAGAAAGAGAAAAAAAAAAATCAGCAGAGCAAGGAAGAGGTTGTAATACTGGAGAGTTTTGTCAAAGGAGTTTAACCCTTTGATGCTCTGTGCTCATTTACTCCAGAAACTCATCCTCAGTCCAAACACCATAGCTTGAGGTGTTTGAGAGCACAAGGATTCAGCTCTACAGTGACTCACATCTCAAGTAGTTTATTCATGTACTAACTATTCATGTACTAATATTCACTTATAAACTAGACACTGACACAAAGCCTCATCTGCAAATGCAGGGCTCTGACAGTAGGCAAGAAGTATACAATACACCTCCCAGATAAAACTGCCAGGAAAATGGAGATAAATAAAGCGGTTCACAGTGGATTTATTTATTTATTTATTTTTCCCAAACCCTGGGGATCATCATTCTTATATTTATTCTGTGAAGCCTTGTTACGAGCATAAACTTGCAGTCTTACTCATGCAAGCCTCTTGTAGTGCTGGGTTAAGATTCCACACGAGTGGACTCAAAACACATAGGTCTAGGACACAACCCCAAGAGCTCAGTTTGGGGATGAATAAGCTTTACCAGCACACAAAGTTTGGCTACAGCCATGGACACTGAGGATCTTGCAAATCCACCTAGAAGCATGTCACCAAAGAAAGCTTGGAGGTACAACAGCATTCAAACTTGAAATTCAAACACACCCTGGGACGCTCTTAAGAGGACATCGAAGACATTCAGAAAGCATTATATTTTATATTACAAATACTGCTAAGCTACATCTGTTTATTGCAGAACCATTATGCAGATAAGGACTCTGGATGAACTTGTCTGCCTTGGGGAAGGTCAGTCTCAGATTTAGTTCTTTGCGTTCTGCACAAGGGATTGTAGGCCAAAAGAAAAAAGTATCAAGTATTTCTTCAGGGAAGAAAGGAAACTGGAATGCTAGTCTACAATCTGCTCCACCTTCTCAGCTGGGGTATTTACTAGCTAATGGAAGCTTTAGTTATCTACTTTTGTCATGGCTTCAGCAGGGATAAAATTGATTTTCTTTCTAGTAGCTGCTGTGGTTTGGATTTAGTATGCAAATGATGTTAATAACATACTGGTTTAGGTGTTGCTAAGCAGTGTTTATATTAGTCAAGGACTTTTTCAGCTTCCCAGAGAAGCTGGGAGGGAGCATCAACAGGACGAGCTGGTGAAAGGAACATTCCATAGCACAGATGTCATGTTCAGTATATAAATTGGGATCCACAACCACTGCTCAATACGAACTGGGCAACTGATCGTCAGGTGGTGAGAGCAACTTGCGTTGTATCACTTTATTTTTGTATATTCTTTTACCATTATTATTATTATTTTCATCATCCTCTTCCATTACTGTTCTATTAAACTGTCTTCATCGCAGGGGAGTGTGTCCCCCTCCTTTTCTCTCTCTTCTCCCTACTCTACTTGGCTGGGGGGAGAGGGAAAAGGTGAAGAAGCAGCTGCATGGTCCTAGTTACCAGCTGGTGTTAAACCATGAAAACTTTGCACCTTGCATTTATTTGTGGATGTTTATATGAGTTTCTGCTCTCAAAAAATGTTTCATAAAGCCTTTGGTTTTCATTTTTGTTATGGGGCAGGTAGGGAAGAATATGCTAATCAAAGACCCTAGAACTACAGCTTCTGTAATTGGCACCTCAGTATTCTCGTGTAGCCTTAATTTATGCATACTATTAAAAGGTTAAAGTTGGTCACAGGTCTCCTGTGACTGTCATCTGTGAAATAACGCTGTTGGAAATGCAGTTTTGGTTCTACCTCCTTCCCGCCTGCAAATAAAGCTACACATATTCTGCACATCTTTCCCCCTGAACATTGACACCTCCAGCGACATAAAATCCAGCAAGCGATGTGACAGCTGCCAAGGTCAATAAGAGTTATACTGAACTGCTGAGTAAGTGCTGGTCACACAAATCAAAGCTGTATAAGGGCAGCTTAACATACACAAATCTGCAACTTAGTCAAACTACTTTTTGGACCGAGACATTTTTATCCTTTTCTACAAAATGTTATATAACGAAATGTGATGAAGCCAAAGGTATTTCGTGAAATTTGAGCATTATGTCCTTTCTGTCAAATTACTGAGAACAAAGCGTGCTGAAAAAAACATTTAACATTTCTGAGAAACTTAACACTAAAAGGCGATTGTATGAGGGCAATGATATGAATTAGAAAGTAAAAATAATGTAGCAGGAAATTTTAAAGGCATATTTGGCAACACTGCCTGATTATGACCTTGATTCAGCTACTTAGATTAATTCCTAAATAAGAAATTCTGGGTTGGATATTTTCAGGGGCACTTTAAGCCTTCTGCCTTCGCTATACCAATCAAAAAGGTTTCAGTATCCCTTTGCAGCTGCATGTTAACTTTTAATTATCAAAACAGCAGCATTTCCCAAGACGTTACCAATTGATTGGTAGGGATAATCAGGTATTTCTGGCAGACTCAAGGGCTAGATTGGATTTTATATCTGAACTCTTCATTGAAAGTCATAGACATAGGAACAGCTATATTAGATCAGCAAAACTTGAATTTTCGTTGTGCAGTCATGAAATACAGACATTTAGAACAATTGCACAGAAAAAGTATTCTGAACTTTGTGCCTTGAGTAAGGCCTCATGTGCCAAACCACATCCATGAGCGAGTATTTACAGCTCAGCTGAAAAGCCCTGGAAATACAAATTGTTAATGGAAGAGCTGCTGCAACTCTAACTGGATCGCTGCGACCAGTAACACTCCAGTAATTGCAGTGAAGTAAGTGTTAAAAGGGGAATGAGGACAGAAAGTTCTCCATCATCTGTCAGGCACTTGTGTACTCCTGGATTTTTCACCAAGAAGGAAAGCTACTGGCAGAAGGGCTCTGCAAGGGCTTCTGTCTTCCTTTATTCTATTTTAAGGCTGCTAATTGATCCTCTGAGGGAAGGTTTAGTCCTTTTAATGCATCCTCTCCATTAATAGGGAGTCTGTACAAGAGAGGCTGGAGGTGTGTGGGTGTGGGAGCCGCGCAACCTTTCAGGCTGGACTTCTCTATGATGACTCACAAGGCAGGGACGTTTGAACACCTTCCTCACACAGTGAAAAACAGAACATTCCCTGATAATAGCTGGGACTTGATACAGAAGCACACTGCTTGGTTTGTTTTGCCTGAAAGGAGCCTGGCTGCCCTAAATTTTCCAGGTGTGGGCTTATGGCAGCAGGTCAAGGAATAAGGTCATGGCGAGACAAAAAGAGCAGATAGTGTTGAAACAGTCATTATCTTGGCTGACACATTCATCCCTGTTGCAGGAGCACAGCTAGTGGTTGCTCTGCTTCACAGAAGGACGTTTTGCTTCAGATAAGCAAAACAAATATCAGGAGAGCATCCCATGAGAGATATTACCTTTACAGTAGCATAAAAACCAGTCACTTTCTCTGGTAGCACAGAACAGGGGAGGCACAAGAAGGTGGGCCCAATGCAGCCCATCACCTCACTGCTCAGGAGACCAACAGCCTCTTCTGATCCGACTAACGGGTTCATTTATTGAAGTGCTACCAGACTAAAGAATAGTTTTATCAAGTGTTTCATCATTTAAAAAGCAAGGCAGTTGCCAAACGAAACGGCCCATGGTTACGGAAGAAGGGCAAAACATAGTTTAACTTAGGCCTACGACACTATTTAGGAAACATTTCCATTCTTCTTACTCAAGGATACTGTAGTTACACCTACAAATACAACTGTCCTGTGAAATTGAAAGAAACTCTTTTCTCCTTCCACCCATGACTCTTTTTTACTCCTCTGTTCTTCCTGCTGCCAGCCAAAAAGCAATGCCCTGATTACTTTTAGGTATGTCCAGAGCCCTTTTGGCCAAGTGTCAGTTCTAACAGAAACCCATGGAAAGACTTCTGTTCCGTTTCCATTTCACTACTTGAGCATGCAATCTCTGTTTCTCTAAGAATGTCATGCAGGATTTTCTATCAATCATGACTTAATACCACATCTGAGCACCTTTCTTGCCACACAGTGCACAGACCGTTAGCGTCAAGAAGACTGAATACAACAAGCTCTCGCTGGGTTCTTAAGGCATCGCTCTCAGTATTTAACAGGGAAAAAAGGGTGGTTTCATGTAGTAATCTCAGCCATCCAGAGTCAAGTCTGAAGGCTGATCAAAATAAAGGTTAAGACTCGAGTACTTACTTACATTTGAGAAATACCCTAGTAAGCTCTTGGCACAAGGACCACTCAAAACTAATAAAAATTCTCCAATCCCTGGAAAAATTTATTCTTTTTCTTCTTGGGGTTTTGGTTTGGGTTTTTTGTGTGGTTGTTTGGGGTTTTTTTACATAAGCTAAACCTATACCTAAATACCTATTTTTGCACTAATTATACGTAAATTTCTGAAAAAACAAACCATTAGATTAATTCTCTTATCTAATGAAGATGAATACATCCAGTTTTCATTTAGGCATAAGGCTAACTTACAAATGGTGTTTTTATGAAACATATGAAGCAGACAAATTTTAGTCTGAAGTGAAATACTAAGGTGTTCAGCGTTTCTGCTATTCTCTTCAAATACCATACACAGTCCAACATAAGGCCCATGTATTCACAGGGAATATGAACCCCAGAAACAAATTGACAAGACTGCTAGAAGACTGAAGTGTGTGACCAAATGCAGAAATTTTCAATGTATGTCCCACAGAGCCCCAGTGGTCAACAGAATAACTGCAGAGGGCTGGATTGTATTGAATGTTCTCCTTTCTCTTCCAAATGCAGACAAGGGTTTGTTTCACACTGTCTTTAACCATTTTGTAGGTGTTCATGTGACTCCCACAGAGGAATACTGTTACAGAAATTCATCAGGAAACAGGAGCCAGTCCTAGGGCACTAGAACAATTAGTTTGATTAACTCCATGACTCCAAATCAACAAGTGGCTATGGGCCAAATTCCTTCCCAACCCTAACCCACCATGTCACCTGTCAGAAGTTGCTCCAAATGAGCACAGATGTTCAATAACTCCACCTTACTCAATCAATAACTGGTTACAAGCCAACTTGTGATCACGATCGCATCAGATCATGGATATTGCAGCCACATTCTGATAGCGAATTGTGTCTGGAGTGGAGACAGCTCAGCAGTGCCACTAGAGTCAGTGCCTGCAGATGCCTTTCTCACCTCCCTAAAGAGGGCTTGAATGATCAGTTTGTCACAGACTTAACCCATCTCACCTTCTGCAATTGTATCAGCAACTTCCTCAACAAAAGCAAGTGCTCTTTGGCAGGATCAAGTACCCAGCATTTCTACTTGGGCTACACACGTTTTGGAGTCAGAGAGAACACAAGGTGCTGAATCACAACTCTCAAATTCGTTATCAGAAGATTAATTCAGTGCAGAGTTGGACTTACTGGTCAAAACGCTCAGGGGGTCTAACCGTCTTATTGCACCGAAGGCAATGGAATTATACAATTCATAGAAATAAAGAAATTATCATATTAAGGTATTAAATTTTTTTCCAAACACCCCCAATGAGAGACATCTGTCTGTATTTTTCTTTCATGGTCTTTTGGCATGGCTTTGTTTGAAAGGAGATTTTATCCCTGGATTTCCTCTATCAGAGAAACCTGAGCAGCAGCAGAAGCTCAGTGTTTAGCCGCTTTAAGAAGCGGTTTCTAGACACAGGCTGGTAATCACGTACCTTTGGATTGGATCTTTTTAAACTTTCACCCTGATTTTTAGCATTTGTTTTGACTTCTATCAAAAGTTCAGCAGTTTGCCTAGTATAGAGCTAAAAGAGTTTATTCTTGACCCTTTTCATCTGGTTCTCTGGGATTTTGTTGATAAATGACCTTGCAAACAGAGTACACACACTCTTGCACTTGCAGCATGAGCCAGACAAGAGTTATTGGCCAGGGGGCTGGGGGCTGCCTGAGGCTATATGAGCATTTGTGGGTTTAGGTTTTGGCTGGTATATTCAGGCACACATAATAAAATAGAGCTTTTATTTTTAAAATCAATAAAATGACTGATTTAAGTCAGAAAACCATTTTGTTTTACTTTTACCATCATTGGGTTTTTATTGTGTCTCACATTTTGTTTTTTCCTTATCTTTTTCCTGCCAGACACTCCGTCTCGACTCCTTTTGAGATTCAGCTTTCTGCGGTACCTTCTTCTCCCGAGGTAGCTCCTCCCCCCCTGTTCCTGTTGTTGGTTTCCTACTTTTTTTCCCCATCAGGCTGTTAAAGCTAACCCTAATACATATGTAGTGATACAGTGAAAAATTATTCCATTTGAAAACAAACTGCTAATATTTTTTTTTCCACTCTGAGCCACATGGACCAATAAAATGGGAAACCAGATGAGGCAATGAAAGACAAGTTACACAGTTTGCTCACATTTATGCTGAGTCCAGACATACCAAGACTACACCAAAATTAATCTAAGAAGATTCCATTCTCCTATCCTGCTCTCAACTGTTCATTCCCACTTCCATCTCAATCTGCCACCTCCCAGTGATGCCACCCCCCTGTGGTGCCCCAGTGCAGATCAATAAAATTATCTGGGCTAAAACAGACTTCACCCAGATTGTTCTATTGCTATAAATTATGCTGCTGCCTCCAACAATTGCACACACAACCACAGCACAGGTGGGAATTCACCGACCGAGACAAGGGGAGCCAGCTGGGTGCTTCTTAAGCCAGTGTAGCTGTTACACATCCAGTGTTGCAAATCTGGTGTAAGTAATTGTGTTCTCACTCATCTGGCTTCTTTAGCTCTAACTCATTAGTAAAGCATGCTAAATAACAGGGAAGGCAGCAGCTTTTCTAGCTTTCTTGATACCATTTCCTATATGACCCTGTGACCTCCAAGAAGAAAAAAATTAAAAATCATTCCTGACCTCTTCAATATCTTGCAAAAATGGTGACTATTTGTTACACTCCTATGTTGTTAATACAATAAATGTTAAAGATACAAAGATCAGTTCCTGTATAAGACTTGGTTCAACGATGACGAGCAAGTGGTGGCTAGAAAACGTTCCTTCATGTCTTTTTCCCCTAATGTAAAACTCCTAGTAGAAAAATGATAAGAATAAATGGCACCTATCCAACTGATTCCATTATAGAAGCTGGTTTGTCTGCAACAGATGATTCACTATTTATAGTGTCTTTAGTGCATGCCTCACAGTCAATCTCAAAGACATGTTATTTAGGCAGGGTAATGTACTCATCTTCTTCGAAAGAGAGAAACTTCTGCAAAGAAAAGAACATCCTGGGGGATAAAATCTTCTTTGTCTCCGCACATTCAAAACCTACACAGAGCTCACATACAACAGAATAAGAACATGAGTATAAAGACAAGACAACCCTTCTGACTTTGGGGAACTCTAAGATGCTCCAAGGTGTAAGAGGAGCATCTAGCAAACTGTCGTTTCCTTCTAGAAACATTTAGATACTCCCAGCTGGAGCCAAAAACCTAACAAAACCAACTCCGATTCCTCCCAGCAGAAAGGGCTTCAGCTCTGACACACATCAAATAACAAGGTGAGAAAATACAGCTCTCGTTTCACGACAGGCAGTTTTACTGGAGACACTGCCTGGCTGCAGCACACAGCAGTCACGTTCAAGCTAGCTCAAAGCCCTGAGTCCCAGAGAAAGCTGGACAAATCTCCGTACAGACTGAAAAAAATACATATAATCAAGACACTAGTAAGCAAAGAGGACATACCCACGGTGATCTTAAGCCCAGCAATATCAAGAGGTAGGTAGGGTAATTGCAGCTCAGGAAAGTCTACAGCATTGCAGGGTCAGCTCCAGAAACGCATGGTATGAGCGTAGCTCGGGTCTGCAACAGCTGGAAAGCAGCTATAGAATCTATTTTACTGATACATGGGTGTACAACCAGTACTTTAGTTGCACAATGCAAAATTGCCCTTTCCCCAGTAAAGCCCAAGAATGACTGTTTCTTCTTCCCCATTTCAAAGAAAAATAGATTGTTAATAATTGCAAACGTTCACTCTCATAAAAGTCTCTGGCCCCTAAAGAAGTATTTAGCTTGCCTTTTTTTTTTTGGTCCCAAACATTGTTATTATAGCACACAAACTGTAAAAATAGAAACAATGAAATATTTTTAAAACAGTTTGGATAATAAAAAAAATAAAGTGCTCCATTCTGAAAAAATATCACAATGGGAGTTTTCAGCAAAGTATTTGTCAATAAAATATGCAGAACTAGCACAGAGCACTGCAGCCCTTTTATTTTTCTTGTTTAACATTTCCAAGTCACTGTCATCAACCACTACAAATAGAGGTTACAGTGCTTTGCTTTCTTTTTTTATTTTCTTTTTTAAAAAGCCTTCACACCTCTTCAAAATACTGAGATAAACCCTCATAAAGAAACATCTGAATTACCTTTGTGGCCTCATTTTCTAGAAAATACAAAAGCATTTAAAAATGTATTATTCAGAATGTTTCAGATCAGGAGAAAACTCATTTTATGTTTAATAGTCTGTATGAGTGATACATTGCAAAACTACATAACTGATGTCTGTTGTTTAAATGTGTTTTTTTCTAGCAGCACAGTTGCAGAAACTTTAAGAAAAAATATAGACCAGAATCTCCATTACAGGTGAGAAAAAAACACGAGTTAGATTGGCACAGCATCTGGAAATCCTGAAAACACTGGGGTTTAGCAGTTATTATCAAAGGGCAGTCAGAATTCACCAGGGGACACTGACATTTTTTCCAGCAATAACTGCAAAATCTTCTCTTGTTGATTCTTACGGGTACCTCGGTTCTCAGCCAACCTCAGTTAATAGACCTGGTGGTCTCATACGTGTGCTCCTCATCCTGGGTTCACTTTCATAGATCTCTCTCTGCAATAAGCTATTTTCTAGGAGTGATTCATTGCAAATGCAGCTTCTCACATCATTTCTTCCTACTCCTTCCTCAAGGTAAAGAGGGGTCTTGACAGTATTTTCACTTCAGTTCCTTTCAAATAATATTAGAGCTACAAGGATGGGGATGGTTATGCATATGAAAGCTAATGTAATGGGCTAACACCTGACTGAGCTGGAGGTCAGGCAGTAACAGATACTGGGACTTTACTGTCAGTCAGGCAGCGGTTCATTAAACCTTCCTGTCCTATGAAGGGTCCCTAAATAGCAGCTTTCCTCGCACTCCAGACATCTGGGCAATTTACTTTTTTTTTTTTGCCTTTTTAAAGCTTACCATGACGTCTGCCTCCAAGTCCATAAAACGTGCCAGCAAACTTTTACCAAAAAGCAGAGCAAGTGTCTTCCGTACTTTCCTCTCATTCTAGCCGGAGGTGGGGACCTGAGATTTTGCTCTTCCATGGTAACTTCATGAGCTGGCTTTCTCCCAGAGCATCAGTACCAGACCACTTCTTCTGCCGTACCCCTGGGCATCAGCCTGTCCCTATGAAAACCAAATGTTTCCCCCCAAGGGGTGGAAGGGACAGCAGGGTATTTGGACTTGGTGAAAAAGATTTGGTGAAGACTTGGTGAAAACATCAGATATTCAGGAGAGGAGTGAAATAAGCAGGGAGTGAAGAGGGCAGAGAGCCACAAGGGAGAAACAAGGACCCTATGACAATCAAAACATCCCTGTATCTCCCAGCATTGCCTCAAAGGTGGCAGTGCATGCCTCAATGCTCAAGATACAGAGACATGAGTCCAGAGTAAAAAACCTGTAGTTCCTCCTCAGCATCTGCTCTCCACAGGCAGAACAGGCATGGTGGGAACCCTCTCTCCATCTTCAGGTACTCTTCTGCCAAAACATTACACTGGGGAATAGAAGATTGTTGAGAATTGTGGATGGGAGCAGGGAGGATCAATTTTGCAGAGGACATCAGAACAGGATCCAGGCCCTCAGGCCGCAGGCAGGAGTGAAGGAAAATTGATGGGACTTGATGGCTCATGTGAGTAGAGAAGGGAAGGGGAACATGACAGACAAGTCTGGAAAAGAATGAATTGGTGGAGAAAGAGGACAGCAGTAAGGGGAAGAAATGGAACTTTGCTCTAACACATCGCTGGCTGAAGGCTTTCTTCCCAGGAGGCATGGTGGAAAGTCCATGGACAGCAATGCTTACTCTTGGGGTGATGCACAAGCCAAGCTACACAGAAGGGGCCACAGCTGAAGCTGTGACCCTCGGTTTTTGGCTTCCACTGCATGTGAAGGTAAAGCTTTATCATCCAGGTAACCATGAGCATGATGGAGATGCCAGCAGCAGAGGTTGACAGCAATTATCTCTATCACCACTTCCTTCTGGTGGCCAGGAGGATGCAGGATCTGGCAGTCCCTCACCCAAGGGGTAAGCTACCTTTGTCCTCCCAACCATGATCATTGCTCCTGGGGGAGGTCAGTCAAATCACTGACATTTTCATCAGAATTCAGAAAAGGATCCAGAGATCCGCTCCAGGGCAATGGCACATCTTTTTGTCCTGCCGGCAGCAAGGCAAGGCTCCAAGGATTTTTAACTTAAGCCCAGTTGCTCCAAGTTTTATGACACTTATATCCTTCACAGCTTCCCCTGCGCGCTACCTTTCCCTCTGCACTCTGGACTCTACATTTTGTTCAATGATGTGTGAAAATACAGATCCGTGCCATTCACTGCAACAATTAGTCAGGGTTTTCATTGGTGTCATCAACAGAAGAATTTGGCTATTACTTTCCTATTCCACAAAGTAATAAAATGCAGAACTGAATAAAACAGATAAATGGATGCCAGTCATTAATCTGGCATCTGTTGAAGTGAAGATCTTTTACTGATCAAAATGGTCCAATAAAAAAAAAAAAAAAATCACAATTCAGAACAAGATTTTTATAATTAACAATGAATCCTGCAGTGAATTTTATAGATCAGTTAATGTCTAGATGAGTTAAGGGTGAAAGGTAAACTTGACATTAAGCGCTTAGTTAAGAGTGCCAGAGGATTCATCATTGCCACTATGGGGATACTGAAGTGAAACTATACATTTTTTTTCCCTTGTTGGAAAAATAGGTTTATATATGAACATTTGCCATCTTTGTAGTCTAAGGAAACTTCAGACACTTGGCACTCAGACCATTAAAATAGGTTAGAAAAAAAAAAGAAATCTAAAGATTCATCTCCATATTTGAGCTGATTTACAATTTACAACAGGTGTTGACCCTGTTTCACACCACTTCCCTAGGCAAGACTTGGGATTCTTATACTGTACTATTAAAAGTAAGATTATTTGAGTCTTTCAGCAGAATGTTTCAATTCTCCAAGACACAAAATTGCTATTTTGACTTTAGCTAACTGGCAGCATCCCTTAATCTTAGAGGAAGATGCCAAGTAAGGCGGACTACACAAAGAGGGAAACAGCAGCTCTTCATGAACCATATCTTGTACAAAGCAGCTTCTGCTGCTAGAACTCATCTCCTAAGCATTGCCTTCATCCTATCAGCATCACATCAGGAAAGCTGATCCAGGAGACTTCAATTAGTATGCAAGTCCTACCAATGTAACAAAAAATCATTTGGTAATAAAAGGATGAGTGACACAATCAATATTGTCATGGACTGGGGAAAAATTCTGAGACAAGGAAAAAAAAAAAAAAAGAGATGTTAACTGAAAGCAATGACAATTTTTAGCTTGATAGAAAATACAGAATACACTTAAACACCTTATGAAGACTAAAGAACCTCACTGTCAGAGGATTAATTGGAATATGACACAATTGCCTATGAACTAAGGTATAGATAACAGCTGAGAGGTTATAAACACTATAAGTCACTTTAGGTATTGGCATGCAAGCCACACCCGTCCAGTGCATATTTAATCATACCTTAGACCTACAAGATTGTGCTCATATGAATAAGATACCTAATACGGCACCAAGATCAGAATTTAATAAAAATGTGACATTAAGAAAATGAAATATAACCCCATTATAATATAGAGCAACATCAATATCTGATTCAGAAGCACATGAGAGATGATCTATAGACTACAGAACTGAATAGTCACTATTTGGACTTCAAATTGAAGACGGTGTATATATATATATGTTCATAGAAATTTTAATAAGGCAATTACAGCACAATAGTAGGATTTGGGGAACAGAAAGAAGCTGCTCAGCTTATAAAATCTAAACCCTGCTATAGGCCATAGTGAAAAGGGAAAAACTCATTCATGGATTGTTTCTTAAGAGAAAATACAATGCAATACACTGGTCTGCAATGCACACTTGTCATCAGGCTCCATGCTGATGGCACTCATTCTCTTAAAAGAAGACCTCCGTATTTGGTTCAAAGAGGGACCAAATGAGCAAAAACCAGAATTGATCTTGAGAGAGAAGCGCCGCATAGATCTGAGATAAACATTAAGTAAGTCCAGACAGCTGTGACTTTTATTTCCCTTCCTCTTCTGAACTGATGAGTTCACTACTCATCAACCATTTTTAAGTTGTTAAGAGTCACTGGTGATTTTTGGGTGCTTTGAGACAGCAGTGCCACTGTTCTCAATCATCACAAGCTCAGCTCTCCTGTGCCTCACAGACAAGGATCTGGGGACAGAAGGAGGTGCTGGACATCCAGAAACTTAGTTGGCTCCTTTCTAATCTGGAAAGAGGCAGCACTATTTTGTTTTAAACTAGTAGCCAGCAAAGATGCTTATCAATTCCCACGGATCAGCCACCCCAGAGGTACCTGGGTACCTCTGGGTAGATCTTCCTGCTGCCCAGACTGCATAAGTGGAACATCTGTCCTCAGCAAGCAGCACGTGCCAGGTCCCACCCAGGAGTCTGGACGCTCCCCACCAAGCCACACCAGTAGGTCCTTTGTCCTCCCCACCCTTATGCTCAGAGCAACCCCATCCCCTCCTCTTCTCCAGCCCGAGAGTGCCCTTTATAAGCATTTGATTACACCATTCTAACCCCCACTATTTGCCAGTTCTTACTTTTTCTGCTCATCAACACCACTTCATCATTCCTTCCAGAGCACTTTCCCTCTCCTTTTGCAGGCTGAAGCTCCTTCAGAAGTGCTATTTCTAATTAGCCACTTAGAGAAGGTAAAAGCCATCCTTAACTAACCCTTCCCAGGTCGCTGCCACCAGACTGCTCAGAGCCTGTTCTCAAGCCTTTCCAGCCAACAGTCACCATCTGAATGAGTCAAACCCAAAGTTGTCCTTGCTCAGCTGTTCTCCTTGCTGCCAGATTGTGATCACCCAAGGAGCAGAGATGCTGAGAGTATTTTCTTCCCACACCGGTAGTTAATAGTCTGTGCAGCAATCCCTGCTCTGCTGACCAACATAAACCATCATTTATGTGGCAGCTTCAGAACCCTCTAGAAGAGATGAAACCACTCTGCTTGACCTTTCCTTACGGACATCAGCAGCAGCATGGCCACTGAGGCGCTGGCTGCTTTCTTCTCTGCATATTAAACCTAAACTTGGTTGTAGATGTCTGTCCAAAATACCTCCCTTATGCAGCATTTCCTTTGTACTTCCCCTCAGTGAAAGGCAGAACACCACATGCAGTGGTAATCTTTATTTAGTTACATGAAGTTATGGCAAATTAAGGATGCCTATTACAAAAAAAAAAAAAAATAAGAATCAGAATTAATACATTCAATTATTGTTCCCTTAATTTAAAGTGAGAGGCTTCGTGACTTCCAAGACCTGGCAGCTTTTCAAAGCAGACCTGTGAGCCTTGATATGCAAACGGCTCCTGATCTGAGACTTTTTGCCAAAAGGCAAACTCAGAAGAGCAATAAATGGAACAAATCTAGACCGTCTTTGGAGATTAGCCAAGTCTTCATGAATGGCACCAGTCGCAAAGACAGGCAAGTGAAGCATCAATAAACCAGTAAACCAATAAACACTGAAATCTCTCTGTTGTATTCATTATATATTCACAGCTCTTTCTAAACTTAGATAAGAACCAATAATAATCCATTCAATACCCTGAATCTGACGCCTGGCAAAAATAAAAAAGAAACATACAGATTTGTTTCTGTTCTTGTTGTATAAACTTTTCCCCCTAACATGATTTGAAAATCAAATCACTCCTGCTGTTTATTTCTTTTTTTTGAAGAGATTGAGTTTTTCTTAAATGATATAGATCCCAATTTCATATCTTATCTTTTTCACAGAGGTATGCTTGGAGGGTCTCACTCCACAAAGAAAACCACTGTTAAAATAACTGTAGAAACACCCAGTTAGCACTGTCTAATATACTAGCCAAGAATCTAAATGTGAAACCAAATGGAAATGCTCTGTGGAAATTAAAAAAAAAAATGGTTTTAAGGTATACATGCACTACAGTCAACTGTGTGATAGCAGCAGAGTGGCAAAGACAGCAAATCTGCAGCAGCACTTTGCAGAGACAAGGAGAAACACCCAGGCAGCTCACAGCACGCCCAAAACACTGCATGAAACACAAAAACTTATGTCAGACATGTCAAGCCAAGTTAGTCACACATACATAGGAGCATAAAATAAGCCTTTCATGTCAGTCCCTAGTAAGTGGATTAGAGATTTACATCTTGCCCCAGAAGCATGAGATTTTGAGTCCATTTCCCATCACAGTATCTGGCACACCCCATTTAAAGCTCCAGATGCTCTCAAGAGGCTCTGAAACTCTTGAATCTCTTATGGTTTCCAGCGTCCTTCCTTGAAGGACCAAAATTTTGGGACAATGCAAGCCACGGGCTGGACAGTCTAAAGCACACAGTGATTTCAGTCCTGCTAACACAGAGCATGAATTCCAAGGGAGACTTGGCTCAGGAAGAAGCAGGGACCAAAGCGGGTGCTACCAAGAGCTGCAGTCACAGCTGTGACCACCTCAGAAGGGAAGATCTTCCCTGGGCTAACCTCCTCCTCCTCCTTCCTCACACCATGTTTCCTCCCTCCTGCTACACCAGTGCAAGTGCTTGGCAGAGCTTTTGCATTAAAGCAAAATTTAACGCTCTGCTCTTGAAGCACCTCAACCCTCATCATAGAAGACCCTGGCACACACCAGAGACCACACAAGGTGCAGGACCAGGAATGGAATGGGAGACCAGGGCCAATCTTTCCCTCGTTCATGGGAGGAAGACCCCAGATTCAGACTGGCCGATTGTAGACTTGGAAGGCACACTGTGCAGTATCGTTTCTGAAAGCAGTAGGAAGAACAGTTTGAAGAGCAGGAGTGTGATAGGTGGTTGCTTGGGGTTTTTTAATTAATATCCAATTTCAGTTTGAGCAGACAAATACATAGATATTCATTAATATTTGAGATTAAAATCTTCACCTAAGCCATTTTTCACTATTTAAAAACATTGCACAATCAGAACATGATCAAAAAGCTTGTTTTTCTTTATTATTTAAACAGCAAAAGAGGAATGCCTATTTTAAGCTCTGAATATATCATTACACTTATTTTAAAAATATAGACATGAGAATGTGCATTGAGATTTTTCATTTTCCCTTGCACAACGCCCAATAAAACCTTAAGCCCTGCAACAAAAAATTACTACTGTTGCTCCCACCACAGCAACCTCACAAATCACCTTTTAATTCTAGCAAAATGAGACAAGATAGCTCAGAACTGAAGTCTCCCAACAGTATTTCATCTAATAATGGCTATCAAAAACCTGATGCATTTGAATTCTGGAAAAACATCACTTCGGCTGTGGAAACTCTTACCAAGAAAAACATTTTTTGTTTCCTTTTAGCAGCAGTTTCAGGTGGATTCATCAAGCTATACTTGAAAAAATTTCACCTTACTAGCTCTAATGACTTTTTTGGATAAGTCATCAGAACTTTTTCCAATTCTTACCCAGAGCTCTTCCATGCAGACACTGCCGTGGTGCAAGGCTGATGCCCGTAACAGTCAGCAGAATATTTCATTTGAGCTAGTGACTGGATTGCACTTCCTACGCCTGAGCAGCACTTTGCAATGCATGTTCTGTCATTTCAGTTTACTCGGAATATTACTTTTTATTTCTACATCGGTGTCTCTCTGAGCCACGCGAGTGACAGAAGTTAACATATTTTACATCTTGCCTCTGCTTTGATGTCGAGGGTTTTATAACCCACTTGAAAGCTGGGCTGGCTACTGTCAGTGGCAGATGTCCCATGGGCAACTCAGTGCCAGGCAAACCTGCCCATTTGAACCCAGTGGTCTGCTCTCCCTTTGGAATTGTCTTTCTTGGAAAGCACACAGACAAACTGACTTCTGCATAAACTTTCTCTTTATTTAAACCTGACAGCTGAATTATTTTTCCTTTTAAAAGCAATACTCATATGAATAATTTTCTTATTATTACAAAATGCTTTAAAATAGTAGCAAAATGTAATGTTTTAAATGGCAATTAATGCAGCCATTACCGTCCAGAGATCTGTATTTGTTAAACCCCAACCCTGTGAACAGCTGAGGTCATGCCAATCTATTTCATAAGAGCTCCATTTCTGTTTGGTGGGACTGTTTAAAAATATATATATTTGTGTAGATTGTGTGTGAAGAATGGAGCCATATGCAGTACAACTACACAAAAAAATTTCTGCTCTAGGCATAATATCACGTTTGAAGAATCAAGTTCAACATTATCTACAGCTTCCAGATCTATAGTGCTGTTGCATGTTTTAAATTTTAATTCAGAAAACACAGAGAAAGATTCAATTTTTCTTTCCAGGTATAGACATATTGATAGAAAAGCTTTGCTTCTGCATTATGGTAACTGTTAAGAGTCTACAAATTGTACTGCAGATTTACAACATCATAGTCTCTTAAACCCTCTAGGTTTAAGGCAAGAAGTGAAAGTTATTTTTCAGTATGAATTCTCCCAAAAGCACGCAGAAAGGAAAAAAAAAAAAAGAAAGAAAAAATACACACCTATTCACCTGAAATCACCTCCAGTGATTTCAGTCTCTAGCACTGAGCAATCCGAATTCCACATAAAGCATTTATTCAACTAAGCTATGTTGCGTTCCTACCCAGTGCCCAAAAATGCCTAAACATAATTACATGACAAATCAGAGAATGCCAGAATGACAGTGAATATGAAGGTTTAGAAATTTCCTTTTTAAAGAAAAAAAAATCTTTCCCTCAATTTCAGTGTATTTTGGGGAGATTAAGACAACTGTTCATGCAGTAAGGAAAAACAGCCAAGTGTCTTAAGGTAAGACTGTTCATTTCATGCTTTATTAACACAATCCTATTATTATTTTCCTACCCCTTCATTTTAATTAAAAGAAGTGCAATATAATGGAGCCATCCTGAAGGCCTCAGAATTAAAAGCTGTAACTTCTATTACAAACTCTATTTTTAGAGGTATACAATTTTGTCTAGGAAATTTAAAAAAAAAAACTTAGACTAAAAATTGTCAGGTTTATCTTGAAAACAAACAGAAAAGAGACTGAGGTCTACAATTTGAAGCCTTTCTGGCAGCGTCATGTTCCACGTTACTAAGATTGCCTTAATTTCAAACTTGAACCCTCTCTCACAAAACTCTTGTATTTGAGGAGGACTTAATTTCTTTGTATATGGGGTATGTACAGATTATACACAGTCTTAAAGATATAAGTTTTGCATCTAGGTGTATCTATAGTTAGTATTTGTGTCCCCAATCCCACAGCAGCAGCACTTTCTGCAAGGGGCAGTAGCTCAGAGTAACCTCACTGTCTGTCAGCCTAGGGAGAGATCTCTCTAAAAACAAAAAGAAGAAGTCATCCAGCATAGTATATGAAAAAAGAAAAACTGCTGACCTTTAGGCATTAGCAGCCCTCTGCTCAGGTCAAAGGCATCCAGCTGAGTCCTCCCATAACCAGCTGCCAGGATATAGCCCCTCCAAAACAGCTCTTTCTGGACTCAGGGATGTATCTCAGCTGTTCCTCATCTCACTCCCATCAGCTGCCCTGGTGATGACCCTTAGCACCAGTGTGATTTGATATGCACCAGCACATGGGAGATTTTTTCTCCCCATGTCCTTAGCAATTCAAATGCATATCCAAATTACACCTCCTAGCTGACAAAAACCTCCTCTGAATTAAAAATCAAAGAGTGTTTGGTTCAGGAAGACCAGGGTTCTTGGGCCAGCCTAAGAAGGTGCTGCTTAAACCCATGTACAACTCAGATGGCCCCACAACCGAGCTAGAAGGTGACTACTCCGTTATGTAGGCCCAAAAGCCCCGTGCATCTGGGCAGAATGTAGCTGATATTTCTAGCTCTGACTGGAAATAAAGCTCTTAGGATTGCACCTTTTTGGATGTTCAAGATAAAATTGTATTCCACTCTTCCTAGATAACCACGCACCATTTAAGAAGTCCATAGCACCTCTTGGGCACCGCAGCAAGCTACCTCAGAGCCCCATCTACATTACAGCACTATGATTTTCATCCGAGCTCTTTGGCAGTGATGAGAAATTAAAATAAGAAACATTTATTTAACAGGAAATGCCTTAACTACAGTCATGTTACTCTTCCAAAAAAAAACCCCATATGATGGTACAGATATTTCCAAAAAGTTATGAGCATCATATACAGATTTTCTCTGAATGAAAATAAGTCTGCATCAGAAGAGCAGACTTCAATGCTCAGCAAAGCAAAACTTACTTTGCATGAACCTCATATTTACTTTTTATGAAGTCTACATCAAGCTAAGAGAGGCAGTTAGCAGGCATTGGATAGAGAAATCATCGCAGTGTTGCCTCAGAAAAGCGTGGCAAGACTTTGAATTGGATACAAGGAGATTATTAGATGAGCAGATCCTGCTTTTTGCCTCATCACAGGCTAGTATATAGATGAAGATGCATTTTCTGGAATCTATAATAGAGAACAAAATTAAATACATCTTCCTCTTTTCTGTAGGGGTACATTTCATAAAGTTAAAGACAATCCTGGATTCCTGAGACAGCAAGGGAGAGGTGAGGTGGTATCTCTAGCCCATAATCTGTTGTGCTGATTTTGGAGACATAAAAGATGGGAAGAGAGGTCTAAAGGATCTTGTTTCATTTTCCAAAACAACTAATGGACAAGGTGGCATTAAGAGCTTTTTAAAGCTTCCAACCTTCACTTATCAAAACAGTATGGAAATTTTTTTTTGTCATTGACTTTAATAGTAGAGGATCACACCTTAAGAAATGTGATATTTTGGCCCTGTAACTTTTGTGGGGGTACGATGAATTGGAGTTTTTGCCCTTCCTTTGCCGTCAATTTCACAATCTTAAATGCTTCTGTTTCTTTTAACTGTAACATCCCCCTTACATGTTTCTATCCCTTTCACACTTTCATTTAACATTCAAGTTTAAATTACAAAACCAGCAACATAAGCAACTGGTGTGGTTCCTTTGTGGTGATCAGCCCAAGGACCTCTTTCCCCAGCCCTATACATCACAAATCAGTGTCTTTGCATAACACATAGGAGGTGATGGCTAACGAGTAAAGGAAAAGCAGTGCCTGAACTAGTGGAATCATCCATAAAATCTAACTGGTTTGCTTTATGGTGTGCTGAGGACAGTGAGTGAGGCAGGTCATCTCCAAGTAATAGGCTAGGAATGGGCAGAAGGACAATGGCACAGTGAGACTACAAAAAAAAAGACACGAGGCTGAAGCAGGTCCATCACACATTGCATTTCTCGCACACAATCCATTTGCCATTTACAGGTGTTTGTTATCTCACCATCTCACCAATCGATGGAATTACAAGGTTATTATGCACAGTCAGGTTTGCCTTATAGCACATATTAAGACAACATATGAGGTTTTTTAATACTGAAACAATGTTTGGCTTGTTTAATTTTTAGACACTTACTACTACCAGAGCACAAATCCTATTATCAGCTTTTAAAGTTATTACCTCAAGGTCATCTTCAACAGTATTTACCATTCTATTACCGCTTTCAAGAAACTGCCTTCAAAAGGGTTTTATGTATTTACCAATTGCAAGTTTGGACCTTAAATCAGTCAGGTTACTTGATTTTGATGCAAACTTGGGGGGGGAATGTATGAATTCATTTCAGCAGAGATGAAAATTGTTCACCAGTATCTCTATTTGGAGAAGCACTGTAATCTATTGTGGTGGTATTGGCAGCAGGACAAGACCCATTACACTTGCAATGCATCAGAGGAGGGGAAGGAAGTTGGCTTGCCCGTGAGAGATAGCAAAGCCAAGTTAAGTTGTCAGACCGCTTCTCCATCCCGCAAGAGGCTGAGGATGACAGCATTATTTTTGTTTATTATTCTTTGGTGCCTGGCCCTTCTGCAAGAGAGGAAGGACAAAGAAAACAACCGGTAAAAATGAAAACGAAAGTAGCCGCAGCCGATCTAGTCCAGAGTGATGTGAAATGCAGAGATAATGCTTCAGAAGTTGAGCATCTTCCGTGGTGGCTTCAGACCGGTCTGCTCTGCTGCCTCCTAATCAATATTCAACAAACAAGAGGTGGCCTTCCTCTCTCGGGAACTAATGAGCGGTTAATGACCCTAAACTGGTGTAGAGCAGATTGTTAATCTGGTACAAGAAAAGCCCTAGTGAGATGAGCAGTTGCTGGTGGAACAGGAGGGCAAAAGAGTCATTTGATTTAAACTGGTCACAAGCTGCACTTCACTCAGGAAGTTATGACAGTTATTTGTTATGCAGCACTGCCTTATACAAGCAGGACAAAAATTAAAGGATTGTGATATTTTTAATATTACATTTATGAAGATGATTACCCAGCTGCTGTTTAATTTCCATCTGTGTTCAGCTGCATTTATACCCTTAGTGCCACACTGTGGTTAGACAGACAGGCTCAGATTTTGGACAAAAAAAAGCGTGGCTGACAATTACCATTTAACTTTGTGGAGTAGCAACAAATGGGCTTTTCTATATACTGTTACCTATAAATTATAATGACTGCTTTCCTTTTGCTGGCTTTTCAAAATGAAGCAAGAAACAGAGAGACTCATGCAAAACCCACCAGTTTTCTGCTACATTGAAAGAAGTTGCCTTTGTGGTAAATTTGCAAAGCTTCAGCTTATATAGACTAAATTAAATCCCTCCCAGCAGGCAGTAGACAATATTTTTTGTATTAGGAAGATATTGCAATACATCTACTATTCATTTGCTTCCTTTTGTTTTTTTAAACCTTATTTTTCATGTAATTCTACATTCACACACCATAGAACTGGTCTTCACCTGTCTGTTACCCTACCCCAATAATATGCTACTGCTTTCCACGTGGCAAATTAAATTATGGTTTCCAGACAGTTATAAAACAGGGGTTTACAGGATACTCTCAATGACCTTGGGAAAGGCAAAGGAACCTTGCAGCCACCTCGAACAACTGTCTAGCATCCTGAATCCCTGACCAGGGCAGCAATTCACTGCTAAGAAGATTCCTAGGCTATCTCCAGATGACCTCCAGTTTCCTCAGTGAAAAGGAAAACTGGGAGCACGGTCTGACTGCAAAGAAGCTGGGGCTCCTACCCTTTCTCCAGGATCTTCCTGAATCTCTGGAGTGTCCTTATGTGTGTCCTTATATATCCCTTATGATTTTGGATATTGATTTGGAGAGACTACAGTTCTTCCAGGTTGTTTTGACCCAGCTGATTCCCTAGTCTCTGTTAATGGAAGCCCCAAAGAGCTTTAGGACCAGCAAGCCTTTCTTAGAGAGCCACCTGGAATTAGAAGTGTCATTAGCCACCCAAGGAGATAGAACCTGCATAGCAGAGCTTACAGAACTAGTACTTGCACCCATCCGGAGCCTTCTTATGTGCCTGTGGGAGGTCCCCTCCTCCCAGCTAACCACCCTTTCCTCATCAGAGAAGCCCAGCACCATGCTCCCAGCTCATGGTCTTAGTCACCCGCCTCTCATCTTCTCTGATATCTCCTACTGTTTCCTTAGGCCAACACACTTGAAATCTTATATCCCTTATGATTTTGGATATTGATTTGGGGAGACTACAGTTCTTCCAGGTTGTTTTGACCCAGGCAGGAGGTATTTCACTATTGATGCACCTTTTTACCACCATCTCACTCCCTGTGAAAATCTCTATACAGCCACCTTTGATTTCGTTCCATTTCTGCTGCAGGGCAATAGGATACAGGCAATCCCAAAGCAAACAACATTTTTTTGGTTGGGTTTGGGGTTTTTTTAACATTACGTATTATTACCTATTTTTGACAACAGACTAGTTAAACTCCAGCAAAGCTAGTATCGCAGCACTTCTTGAAGAGAAGCAGAAATCAACATCTCTGCTCTTATTCCTTTCCTTAATGAATAAGTGTACCAGGGTGATTTTTCTAGAATTAGCTGTTTTCAAACTGTCACTTCTTAACCTCTACCTCTTCAGCCTGGAAACAAGCAGCCCTTTTTATCCCCCATATGACACCTTTGATTGGGAATTTTCCTCGTCATAGTTGGTTCTTCACACTTAGAAGAGCTATAATAAGGCACACAAGCCTTATTTTCTGAAAAGCAGAGGAGAACTGAGGGGTTTTTTTCTTCTTCTGTATTTTATTTCTTGATCTTTGTTTCTTGAGTTCTTCTTTGATAATAGAAAAACCTTCTCTTCTAGGCATTAGCTTTCAGAGATGCTGACCATCCACATTTTCTATTGATTACAGCATTGGTTTGGGGTATTCCTTAGATATAAAAATCAGGCCTGCTACCTGCATGCATTATTTCTAAAAATACATTGTTCCAAACATAGACTTTGTGCTGTCTCAGACAACTCTCCATAAATCTCCTCAAGTACTAACACTCAAGGACTTAAGCTCATCAAGAAACAGTTATCTTTATCCATACATCAAGCTGGCTTTCTGGATGTGACAAAGATGCAATTATTTATAGATCTATTAGAGACCTGTATTCTGTACCAATTCATTGTGGTAAACTCCTCACGGTAAATTCAGAATAACTACACTGTTTTCAAATACTTAGGCAAAATGTGAGTGAACAGACACCACTAATGAGAACTGAATTGCTGGCTTGCTACCATTCCCATTTATCTAGCCCAACCATCAACCTAACCCTGACAAAAATCACTAAACTAGAAATATGGTTTAGTGATTTTTATCAGGGTTAAGTTGATGGTTGGACTAGATGATCTTAAAGGTCCCTTCCAACCTAGAGAATTCTATGATTCTATGATTCCGTTTGGATTCTCTGGAATCATCCTTCTACAGAAACTCAGAGCAAAAAAAGATTTAAGAGTATTTATTTATTGTGTCACTGGTCTAAAAGTTGCAAAATCATACAATTGAGAGAGAAGAAAAAGAGAAACCACAGGGAATACCAGGAACCTAACTTATACTTTTACCTTTTAAAGTTTCCTCATCAGTTAATTAAAGGCTATATTATCCTGAACTGAAAATCAACTATTCTTATGGGTTTCAAATGCACAGTACCTTCTTCCTTTCTAAAAAACATGATTTTTCCTGAGATGACTTCCTTCTTCCCAAAGGCAGAAAAAAAAATGTAGCAGTAAATCTATCTTAGAAGTAATAACTTACCCATTATATTGGAATAGTATTTAAGTGACAACAAGGCAATCAACAAAAGAGCAACATTATTTGTTCAGTCAATCTCTTTTAGAGTGATAAAACAATTCAAAGCCCAGGCCATTAAAATGCTGGGGAAAGAAGAGAGGAAGAAACCTGGGGAAAAAGAAGCACAGCAATATAAAATATTCAGAGTACTTACACATGATATAGTTTCAGAGGCAGTGGCCACAAAATAGGAAAATAATTGCAGTGTTTGAAAACTAGAGCTGGGCAAATCAATGATTGCTAGTCATCAACCATGCCTCACACACATCATTTATTGAATCAGAATCCTTCCTTCATCCTCCTCGACAGAAACAATAAAAAACTACTCTATGCAGTTAAGCCTCAATCTGTATATCTGAGGAAGACAGGAATCAGATAAATTCATTTTAAGGGGGAAATTCTTCTTCTAATTTTCCTCATAGGTAGCAGTTTTCCAGCTCTCTACAGTGTCCTACTGTGTGATTCTCAATCACAGTTATTGCAGAAGCACTCACATGAAAATAGTGGTGGTAATAGTGGCCCCATCTGCCAGATGAAACCAAAAAGCATTTGGTATTGATGACCCTGCAGGTCATCCTCTAACCAGGAGGGAAAAGTGGGAGTTATTGGTATCATATGTATCAAGAAATACATAAAAAATATATATTGAAAAATTGTTCTTCAATCTATTTTTTTCATAAATTTTTATCATTCCTATTAACATGATGCGTAAAAGCCCCTGTCCTAGGAGGTAATCATGTTCTGCTAAACCCCTAATAAACAAATAGCAGAAAGATGGCTTCAGCCCCAAAATCAAAGAGGACCTAACATGGAGGAAGTCAGAAAAGGAATACATGTGGGCAAGGAGCTTCACGTATTTCTCTGTAGCCAGCACAAATCTTAAGGAGCAATGTGAGGGACAGGAGCAAAGACATTTCCAAGATGTGTCTTCAGACTACGAAGAAGCTTGAGAGAAGACATTATGTTTGTGAATGCAACAAAGCCAGGCTGGTGTTGCAGGATGACCTGTCACTTCTCAGGGAAAGATGATCCATTGGGAGAGGCTGAGACCAAAAGGATGGGGACAAAAGTTAGTATTTGTCACAGCTACAGTTGTCAAGGTCAGAGAAAAGGATGCTGTGGTAACCAAGGCACAAGTAATTAAAGTCTAGACAAGATTATTAAGGACTTCTTGTTAGGTTTCTAATCAAAGACAGCTCTTGAGGTCTGGGGTATCTCTATGTCCCACAGTCTCTGGTGACAATGACCTTTCTCTCTTCTCCCTCCGGCCCTCTCTTGTGCCAACTCTTCCACTTCTTGCCCTCTCTTTCTTTGTTCTCAATTAAACCCAGGCAAAAACCGAAACAGCTTCTGTCTTAACTGACACCACACAGTAAGTGCATCATATTAGCAAATGCATTAAATAGACACTGAAAAACAGGGGAAGGGATAAATTATACCCTTGTCTGTTTGTTCAGCTGCTGTGCTCTGTCAGATGAGTGTTGTGGTGTTTGTTTGTTAAACCTTCCTTGCAAAGAGCAATATTCCAAGAGCTCCAGTGGTGCCAGTGCTAAGGCAAACGTCTCCCTGCCCCATGCTAACGGCGTGTTTCCCCCTTCCCGTCAGAAGGGGACGTAACCTCTACATTGCAGGGATCTTTCTGTAATTCAGGAGGAAATTTTTAGACTCATGGAATTGGTGTATTGATCTGGAGCAAGCACAGAATGAAGATGGTTAAAAACTGGAGTCACAGGTAGGACTGTGTGTGAAATTCAGAAATACATGAAGAAGTCAGGCAAGCTCTATCCCAAAGCTGTAGGAAAAAGAAAGTGATATTTCCATTTTAGCTGTCACTATTAGGAAAAGCATCTTTTACCAGCTTTCTCCATCCTAAGGATAGATTTGGGGAACAATATAGGCTTTGAACTAGTACTGCAAAGAAAGATCAAATCTTTTTGCAATTTCTTTTTCTGACTGATTGATGCATTCATGGCAAGTATGAAAAGAGCCAACCAATACTCTTATTCAAAATCACCTGGAAAGAACTGTAGCCAATCACCTGCAAAATCCTAAAGAGATCTTTTGATATTTGTACCAGGTGAGTTCTGATAAATCCAGAGAGACAGATGTGCAAAATGGTGACAGGAAATGGTGAAAAAAGAAGGAAAAGTTAAGCAGTGAATTTTCATAAATGTCATTAGACATTCTTAGGGACTTAAAAGAAAAAAATTATTATTCTTTAATACTAAATGTAGTGGCAATTGCAATCATGCAAGCCTAAAGTCACGCAGGCGAGAATTAATTTCAAAACGGATATTGAACATTCTGCTTAACTCATGGAATTTATTCTTTTTGCTGTATCTAGCAGCAAAGCACACTTATTCAAGGAAACTTGCCAGGATACACTAAATTTAAGGATTATACTAAGGATTAGGGTTATAAGCATTACACAACACTCTTTACAATAGTACTTGGATACTCAAATTTTTCACAAATCACTAGTGTAAGACAGCCCTGAGTGGGGGATTCTTAGACTAGGAGCACTGCAAATATGAATCCAGAAACTCATCCAAACTTGCTTTTGTTCCCAAAATAGCAGGAATCTTCTGGGGTATAAAACATCTGAAAACATTTGGCCTAAGCTATCGGATGAAGGCACAAATAATGGGACTCTGGGGAATGAAAAACAACCACCGACCCTGCCTTCTGAGAGCTCCTGTTGTTGCAACGTAGCTCCTCCCTTTCTAAAAGTAAACAGCACAATATCTATAAATCACCGCTCTTCTAGACTTCAAAGCCACTGGGATATCCCTATCAATATATCACTCAAGTCAGAAATTAGCTTTAACATGCTATATGATCAGTAAACAGTCAGAGTTAGCACTCAGAGAGCAAAGGGGTGTTGATAGGTCCACTCAATTATTATTTTCCTGACAAAATACGTCCAAGAGATCTCTTACTTGTGTTTCTGAAGCTAATATAGAGTCATCCTTTAAACCATGACCCTCAGATGCCATAAATTTCAAGCACCAGAATGCTCACTCACTTCAGACACTTAAAACTATAAAGCTTCAAAGGAGACAGAACAAACATTAGTTTAAGTTGCCCGGAGGAACGCCTGCATCTGTACCAGCCACATGTGGAGGTAAACAGCTTGAGCTGCTCTCTCCAGCTGGGCTAAGTGACCTTAGCTTAAATCTTCTTGAATTGTGACTAATGACCCAGAACGTCCATTGCAACAATTAAAGCAAATAAACAAACACCCTGACGTCTGCTGACAGCATCTGAATATTCTCTTTCCCTGTGCCTGGTATCTTTACAGATCATCTTGATACTCGTCATGAAAAACAGCTGCCAGGAAAGCTTTTGAAATACCAGCTGTGGGCTGTAGTTTGCCAGAGGGACACCTTAGCTCTGGAGTTAAGGTGATAGCTGGCCAGGAGGTCAACAGCACACAAACTGGAAAAAGCCACACACATAATGCCAGTCCAGTCAAACGGGGTAGATTTTGCTCTTGGATGAAGGAAATGCAGCACATTTCAGGAGATCTAAGACTATCAAGTGTGCAAGAAAATGGATAACACACTAGTAGCTCTTCCTCTGACAGCACACACGAGGAGGCTCCAAGCCCACCCTAAATGCTGGCACCCACAGGCGAGTGTGAGAGAGGGCACCCACCTACTCCTCAAGACCAATCTGGGAGAAACTAAGGCACAAATCTCCTGACGTGCAGTATCACACAGCAGGCAGGGTTAGAGAAGAAGAAGGTGGCCATTGCCAGTTTTGCCCTGTTTGGATGATACTCCCAAGGAGTGGACGGGATGGTCTCTGGTGGCACAGGCAGACCTACAGCTCCCAGACATGGCCATGTTGCATCCCTGCTCCTGAAAGGGGGCCACTGTTCCACAAATACTCAGGACCAGGCAGGTTATCTGCTTGGCAGCCCAAAAGTATGTGGATTCAGGCAGGAGAGCATCGCCCTGGGGTCTAGTCCCTGTTTCCTTCATCCACTCTGCCTTTTGCAGTAGAGAATAATTGGATAAAGTGCATAAACAACAGTGAGGGTCACTCCAAGCCTGTCACGGCACAGCAAGGACATGACTTTGTCCGTGTCCTCACCATTTGTTCCATCAGTTCAAATTGTCCACACCAGGTTTATGTTCAGTTTGAACATCTTTTTAGTGAAGCTTCATTTCTGCTAAGTTCCTGAAAAAGCTGTATTTGGTTATGATGTTACGATGGAATTATTATAATCAAATTTAGCAATGACTAAGCTGTGTGTAAATGGTCTGGTTCGTGTAAACACACATAGTCATTTTGCCAGAATGTGAAATGTTGGTCTTTGGTTCTGTAGCTGCAAGTAATGATGGCATAATAGCACAAGCAAATTATGACATGGCTTGTTTGAAGCAGGCTTCTTTTCTGAAAATACATTCTTTAGAGCCATTAGAAGTGCTCTCAGTTACATTTCAGCTGCAGTTACATTTCAACAACTCCCTGATCAAACACACCTAGAGAATGGGAAGATATTCCTCTTCCCAACAAAGTCTTAGTCTTGCAAAGGCAGACCAGAAAAAAAATGCCTGCTTTGGATTGATTGCCAGCCCCCCTCCTCCCTCCTAGCCTTTTCTTTTCTATGGTGGCTATATATTTTGTCCCAAAAACCCCTGCTTTCATTTAGAAAGAAGTCTGTTGCCCCTTTGATCACAAAGAAAACCTTTGAAATGTGAAATGAGTTTCAACCGAGGCAGCAATGTGTGCTCAAGTCTTTAGACACCTGTAATAACAGTAGTTGGATGTGTGAACTGTCCTATTCACGTCAGCAGAGTGCAAATTCTAAAGCCAAGTTAAATAGAGGACACATGGTCCAGTGATTAGATCATTATTTTGGCATTTGTGATGTTCAGGTTTAGTTTTCTGCTGATCCAGAGAGTTATGGGAATTCGGACAAGTCATTTGGCAGAAGGTTTAAAGCGTGTCTGCTTCCCAGGGGGGACCTGGAGTCTGGCTCGTGCCAGAAAGGCAGGGCTCTGCCTCCTCCTCCCCCTTATCCTGCCTGCCATCCACACTTAGATTTGCACAGCGTGGCAGCATTTGGGCCCGAAAATGGAAATCAGTTTAAAATATTTGCAAATTACCAGACTGCACTCTTTGAACAGACCAGGCTCTCAGAGTTCATTAACTCCGCAAATTATGAGAGGGTGCAACATTGCATTTATAACAAAATCGTAAAGCAAATTAAAAGCAACACAACAGCAGAGCTGAAGAGAGAAAGGAAAAGAGACTGATCCTGTAACTACAGCACTGTGACATGCATGGGCTCTGACAAAATTCCTGTATGACATCTTAAAAGAGGAATGATGTATAAATATTTATTTTTCTGACAGCCGATCAAACAGTAAGTTAAAGGATTTAGTGCTGCCAAAGATCAATGGGGAAAGGTCTGGCTCTCCTAAAAAACACAGTAACACGATAGGGAGGGATGTGTATAGTGTGTATAAAATTAATAAAATTAATTCTAAATGAAATAAAATTAATTATATGACAAAATTAGTACAGCTGTGTGTATCATTTCCCAATAAGTACAGGTGTATTTGGATCAGCAAACCCACTGAAACAAACACAGAATTCACTATTTTCTCTCACCACAGTTATGACAGATTCACAATATCAATGATATTTTGTCAGATTACTCACTGAAATAGCTCTGGCTGCAATTTATACTTCTTATTTCATCAAAATCCTTGCTATGTTAAAATGCAGCAGATCTGTAACTTTACAAATGCAGACCATTCTGTTGACTTCAGGAGGAACTGTGAGGAGGAAGAAAATTCTGCACCTAGGTATGATATTGAGAAATTCTGCCCTATACCATACTTATTCTGGCCAAATAGAATCATATCTATCTGTACAGAGCATCTATAATTTAAAAAAAAACATAAAATGCTACCACTAGAAACCACCACAGGGATCAAACCTGGAGCAGACTAAAAATTGTGTACAAGAATCAAATCTTCCATCCCATCCCTTAGTCCACTGATGCAAGCAAGAAGGGAATTTTTCCCTTCAAGCCAGCCTTTCATAGAAAGCGAGGCCATCCTATTTTCTGCCAAGCTTCAGGTAGCTTACAAGGATAAGGTCATATCTTTTAAGATGTGCCATTAGCTTCCTTACTGCTGGTGAAAATTAAAAAGGAAAATTGCCTGTCACACCCAGAGAGCCAAGTTGATGATGATGGCTGAAGTCTGCTCAGGTTTTCATTCCTGGGCTTAGACTTTAAGGTTACCTTATATATTTATTTTCATGCACCTCGAGTGCTGTTTAAAATACAAAACCTCCAAGTATTTGCTTTCTTGCAAACATGAAAAATTGGGCGAGATTTTCAGTGCGCTGCATATCCACAACCCCAACTTTTAGGTGATCTCGAAGGGTCTCGGGTAATTTTCTCTGTTTGATGGCATGTAATCTTCAGTGCTAGAATGAGACACATTTTGTCTCTGTTTTCCCCTCACCACCTAACTCCTGGCTGGGCTGATGATGCCAGGATTGATGTGCCCAGGAAGTGATACTTGCTATTTTTTATTGCTTATATGTTATCTTTTAGTTTTACTATTATTTTTTTTCTGCACGCTGTTTGGAGAGCAGTAGAAGCATCACACTGCATCTCTTTCCAAGTGTCAGATTACTCATCCAAGCAATGACTTGACTTTACTTCTGGAAGGCTAAAGATGCATTTGTTAAAATAGGCAATTGGACACGTGGAGATAGCCTGCCGGGCATGGTAACTTTGTCCATATGAAAGATGCTACAGGCACCCATGTATTCTGAAGCATCCTTTTGCTGGGACTGCTGACAGCTGACTCCTTCAGTGTAGCATGAAAAAATACCATTTTATTGATATGTCTCAGGGAAAATTTTTAAGCCTTCAAGATATAAAGAAAAAGGATACATTAAAGTAACCATAAAAGTCTATTTTAAACTAGCAGAAGCAAAGGAGCTTGTTTGTTTGTAGCATCCACTCACGCCTTGGTACAACAGACCTTGAGGGTTATTTCTGCTGGAGAGTTGCATAAGCTATGGTTCTGTTAATAACAAGGATGATGGTAATAAGAATGTTGGTAATAATAATGATGACAAGGAGAAGGAAAAATGTAGCAGCGTGCTCAAATTATCATCTGACCTCATTTTGGGAGCCATATAAGGTCATTAAGTCCACAGAGAGATGCTCTGCCTGCCAGATGAGGCTGGCTTACTTGGTATCACAGGCCATGCAGTGCACAGTCTGCACTGGGAACCAGGCTGCATCATGAGCCTGTGAGGGCACGGAGTTATCTCAGGGGCACCGGTAGATCCTGAATGCCAATGAGATGACTTGAATTCTCCTGAGAAAAAACAGTCTTGGCAAGTTACCATCTCAACTTCAACGGCAAGGCAAGATTTGCACGTGGTTTTATTACACAAAGACCACCATATTGGAAAAATTCTACAAGTTCTGAAACAGATGAGCCATGCTCAGATGATCAGATCACAGATGTTCAAAACCAAGCACCATATTCCTCCCTGTCCCCTCTCAATTTCTAACTTCGATATGTGAGAGCCAGCACATAGGCAAAATGTCTTCCTTCTTCAATCACACAAAGCCCTTTGACTGACAGGATTTTCTCTCTAGTTAGGTCTCTCTAAACCCTTTCTTCCCTGTCTCTGGGGAGAAGAACATCCAGCACACCACAACATTTAAAACAGCAACGACAATACCCCACCTAACGCCTGAGGGGGCCAGAGGTCATCAGAGCGGGTGGTCCAAATTGGCACATAAAGCACAAAAGAATTGATTAGAGAAAAAAGGACATTTTCTTGACCTTAGATAGACATCTCTTATTACTGCCTCCCCCTACTGCACTTCCTTCAAGCTCTGTGGACTCACTCACCGCTCTGCTCTCGTCAGCTTGGCAATCCATCTTCAAGACACTGTCACTCCACTCTGGAGCACATCCAGCAACCGAGCTCACTCCCTTGAAACCCTGCTGGTCTTCATCTTCACAGAAAGGAGCCACTTTCAAAAATTTGACCTGTCTCCCAACAGCGACAATCATTCACCAGTTTTTAAGACAATATTTCAGTTAATGTTCAGTAAAGGCAGTCCGTTAATGAGAATCTCGAGACAAATGAGCAAGGACAGAACTACGGAGCATGTTTCCCTGTTGCCATCTAAAGTGTCATTACCTTGCACGTACAAAGGTTCTTTGTGGCCAAATCATCTTCCAGGAAAGGGCTTACAGCAATAAACCCCATCCTGTGGCCAGTCTGTCATGTATACAGACACCCCGCAAGACTTTAACAAAGTGACAGCTTGATGCCAAACCACAGCCTCCAAAGAGAAAAATAGAAATCCAGGTTTACACAGCAAACTGTCCACTTGAAACCAAAAGGATTCCAGGAAGCAAATGCCAACTGGCTTTGCATTTTTAGCCCATTTCTTCTCTCCTTTTGACCATTCAATGCACTCCTTACTTTTGCAAAAACAAAGGAGGTATTATGGGCCAAAAAAGGCATTTTTCTTTAGATCATCATGGAACGTACACAGTGTTTCATTTACAGACCAAAGCAATCAACAATATGGAAATAGTATTTATCAACAAATCCAGGTTTTATTCATAAATGCAGAATACTGCTATGCATAAAACATGATGTGAAACATAGCTTTATGTATTTTTACTAGGCAAACTTAAACTTTGATTTATGTCCATTTCACTAAAACTTTAGTGCTTCCTCGTCAGACAGGACAGATTCCTTTCTGCATCTTAGATGGTAAATATAGTTAATGTGCTGAGGCTGCAATGGATCAGCAGTGAAGCTGTTTAATAGTGACATAAATTATTTCAGTGACTTTTCCTGCAAGTGAGAGATGCCTCCATGTGCTATAAACTAATACCAAAGGAATGATGCTCTTTCATGCTAGCAAAGTGCCTGAGCTATATTGTTTCTGTATCCTGTTGGGGATCCTACAAATGCAGCATGTATTACAACTATATGCACTTAGACCATTTTTCTTTGCTGTTTTTTAATGCTCTCATGCACCGAAAATTGAGCTTCAGTGTCTCAACGAAGGGAAAGCCAATTACTTTCTTTGAAGCCTCTCTTTAAAGTCTGCAAATCCCAACAGATTTTTAAAAACCTTTCCATTAGCTTAAAAATATATTTAAAAATAATTATGCTTGTAGGAACGAAGAAGTGCCAGGCAGGAATGAAGCTGGCTGGCTGGGGAGAGCCACGGGCCAGAGGCACACGGCGGAGGCTGCTCAGCAATGCTCCCTCTCCTTTAGCCTGCCCCTGTCTCCAGAGACCCTGTTAGAGTTTGCAGATCATTTTGTTCAACTCGCAGTTCAAGTGCACTTCACTTCTACGAGGAAACCAGTTTCCATTTGTCCTCAAATTGGTCACTTATAAAAGACCTTTCACGTGCATTGTGGTTCCTCAATAGAAATCACAGGGATACAGGGGAGCAGAGCAGACGTTTATTACAGTGCCACAAAATGTGTGCCATCAGACAGTTAACTGATGCAGAAGTTCATCCTGTGAGTAATTTTCACCTATTCAGTGCAGAGACGTATTGTCTGTTCACTTTTGTCCTTGCCCCCACAGGAATTCGTCCTCTTTCCTCCCTTGTATGTGCCCTTACAAATTTAACTGCAGTTTCTGTACCTCCCACCAAGGCAACACTGGCAGTCCCCACTTTGTGGTGCCCCCCAGCAAAGGGCAGGCCCCTCTTTGCTGTTTGGTTTTATCCCTCCACTAGCGTGAGGGACCTCATACAGGACATCAGGACCTCACTTCCCACTTTTTTCTTCTCTTCCCCAAGCACTCCTTCCCTCTTCTCCATCTCTTTGCATTAACTTAAACTGTTCTTTTTCAAACTGTCCTTTACCTATTTCTCTGCAGACCCACGCTAACCTCTTTTCGGCTGCACCTCCAGACGCAACGCTATGGTCTACAACTGCTCCCTCGGTTTCTTTCTCCATCACCAACCTTTTCATCCAGCTCCATCAATCTCTGCCCCACAGACCTGCTGCAGAAGCTCCACAGCCAAGTTGTTCTCTCCTAGACCCTCGTCAATGCAGGAACCCTCTGCAGTGGCTGGCTAAGCTCCGGCCTTGTCTTTGTCCCATCCCGGTGCAGCTGCAGTTTGACCATCTCCTTGGTCTGCCTCTCACTCACAGCTCTCCCTCTCAAACGAATTCTTTGATCACAAAAAAAAGATTTAAAATTATGTTTCTTAACTGTATGAGGAAAAGAATCCTTCTTAAAGCTGTTTACTTGTTTGCACACAGACTGTAAAACAGGAACAAACGAAGCATTTTCTTCACGAGACTGAGCCCCTCTCCTGCCCTGCACCATCTGCCTCCTCCTTCTCGCCATCCCCCCTGACAGCAACAGGCACCTCACCGTCCCTCTCTCGCAGCATTACGTGGCATCTGCACAGAAAACTCAGCCCTTCCCAGGTCTTCCTTCTCTTTTCATCACTCCAGCAGACAACGCAAGGAATATTTCAGTTTTGTTTATAAAATTTAGGCAAAAAGTATGGATGGTCTGAATCTCTCCATTCCATTCCCATAGCATTATTTTTGGGGGGGGGAGGAAGGGGACTGGAGGAATCCCTTATGGATAATTTCTCATTTAATAAAATGCTAATAAAAGCACCATTGTTATTCTCCCATTGTTTGTCCCACTTTCCAAGTACAGAACATATTGTGCCGGCAATATTAAAGCTGAAGTACAATCATAAGGAACCCAAATTACATTAAACTTAAATAATGATAAATGTGTTGTTCTTTGGAGCACTTCTCCCCAAGATTTCCTGGAAAAATCTTCAGTTATGGCTTTGAGTCTAAACTGGCTCTCTCAGGAGGAAATTCTGTAAGTTAACAGTCTTTTCCATAGTGGATAAAGACTACCTTAAGACACAGAAGAAAGTACTTAATCTGAGAGATCTGCATCAATTTCAACATTATTTTGTTTAAACCTATGATGACAACTCAAGTTATCTGTATAGAAACCTCTGAGATGGCCTCAGGACAGCCCTCCATATTGCAGCCAAAGCAGGAATGTTCAAAATGCACCATAATATAAACCACATCAGAAAGTCCATGTTTTACCTGTAGTTCTTAGGGAGCTAGCACACTAATTTCAGTCACTGATGATGAGCGTTAGGGTTTCCAATGCAAAAGTAAGACACACTTCATCACATGCTTTGAGTTTTCCCTAGGTCTTGAACCAACGCCTGCAGCTAATCCTGCTTTCCAAAACTGAAAACAGCTGCAGTCTTCCTTTACCCACGGCCCTGGTCATCTCCAGAAGATTAAATTCCCAGTGGGCTTATAGTGGCCCCAGTTCCAAGTAACCTGCACCCCATTTCCAAAGCCTGGAGAACTGCAAGTTCTCTAAGGTTTTGTTTGCAAATTTTGACAATTAAACAACCATTTGGACTTGCCAACATGCTGCAACATTCACCCTTCTCCACTGGAATGCAACATCCATTCAGTTTACCCATTTTCCACTACACTTCAGCATTCTTCTCATCCTCCTTTCCACACCACATGAACCATCAGCCAGACTGTCCCAGTCCTCCGGGAACCATGAGCACATGAAACGCATCCCAGAAAACAGCTCAATTCACAGAAGGGTTTTCATTACAAAGATTATTGCTATGATTTTCTTTTTTCTTGAACCACCTGAGATTTCCATGGAGATCAGTGGAATCTCATCTGACTGAAATTCCTAGAGCTGAGAATGAAACTGTCTGTGTGTTCCCAGCATTGGCAGGAAGATAAAGGCCAGTTTAAGCGGTGGGTGTTGGAGGATGCAGAGCTGCCTACCCCTAGGCTAAACAACAACTGCAAGAAGTTTTTCTTCCTCCACCCTCTCCTCCCATTAAAGTTGTCTTATTACACACAAATTTCCAGTCCTATTGCATCCCAACAGAAATGTCAAAGTGGAGGAGGCAGCTGGAAACCTCCTTTTAAAGGCTGACATTATTTAATATTTTTCTGATGTTTATTTCACCTGGAAATGCAGTTACTTACAGTGACTCATTACTTTGTAAAAGCACAGGAGAAAGACAAGAACAGATACATGGGGGTTTTCTTCACGTCCGGACAAGTTGTAAGTACAGGTAAAACTGAGAGATCAGCCAGTCAAAGGCCTGGAGTTCATCTTGTCTCTCATTTTCCCCTGTGATTTTGTTCTTTTTTGATTATCAAGAAAATCAATAAGGTTATGTCCAGTGGTGTCTGGGACTTGTCTATCAACTCTGTATGCATGAAAAGAGATCGATTTCAATGATACTACAGAAAAAAAATAGACTGCCATAATTTTTACAACCCAGGCTCTATATTTGAACTTGACTGAGGTGATCAGTCTGTAATCCGATGCTCACTGTCTCTTTCAGACTTTAAAACCAGGAGACCCCATTTTAGTGATGTCGTGTGTTTACCCCTAGACCAGAATACAGTAACTTCCCACTTCTTCAACTCCCAGTTAGTTGGTTTATATCAGTTTTGAAACAGCCATTTGAGTAAACCAGTTGATGAAAGTTATATGACAAAATATTTTCTCTGTCAACAGGTCCAGTTCCCCGCAGTTAACCGATGGCTTCCAACTGCTCAGCGACTTGGCTCTCTTTAACGCTTCATTTATGTACTATTTCATTTTTACAATTTTTTTCAACATCTGTAAGTCTTGCACGCAGCACGGCTGAGATCTCTAACGAATGAACGGTGCTACAAAACAAGGCAGGGCTCGTGCATCTTGCTTCTTTATCCTGCTTCATCCCACTGTAGCCCACCCCGATCCTACCCCCGTGCCTTGCTCTGCCGTATCCGTAAGGTGCTGAGCTGCAAACGCTGAGACCCAGGTCAGTTCCAGCTGCACAGTTTTGCTTACACCAAGACAGACCTGCTGATGAAGCGATGCAGAAACATCCTGACAATGCACTGCAAGTCTCTGACACCCTGAAACTGCAGCACACCCGCAGCTCAGCGGCACATACATTCATTTGTCTATACGTCCAACAGCTTCTGCTGCCACTTCTCTCGAGAAAAGAGTAGGAAAGGGTGTGTTCTACATCCCAGGGTTTTTGACCTGTACGTCCATATAATATAATATGAACATATACTATGCAAGATGCCTCTCCCTCTGTATAGGTTCCCTTAGTTTCTAATTCTTTGGCCACATTTCTGACTGAGCTCCATTTTGAATTGGTACTTCATTGCTTCCTGCTGTTTGCCAACTTATAGTGTCCTCGGACCATGACCAGACAGAATCTTGGCTTGCCCCTGCTTCACTTAAGGTCTCCTGGCAAAGCCAATGCAGATTTCTCTTGTTTTCAGTGAGAGCAGGAAAAGAATTGATAAAAAGACAATTTTCTTTTATTACAACTAGGAATCCATCCATATGTTTTCAATATCCCCATTACAACTACCACTACTGGTGGAAGAGTACAGAAAGGTGGGTTAACTTACAGCACAGTTTTCATCATCTTCCCAGTATCACGTGTTTGGTAAGAAAAAGCTACAGTTCAACATTTGTCATGAAAATACTTATGTTATTTAGTCTTCACATTTCAGTGTTATAATTTGATAAGAAATTTGGTCCTCATAAAAAACAGTATTCATACATATTCATACATGTCATGAACTCTCCATGAATGAGTCCTATAGTTTATCACAGGATGGAATTATCACAGGATAACAACAAAAAATACATCTTTCTACTAAATTCGTCTGTAACTATTTCACAAATTAATCCAGACTAATGTGGATAACAAAACATTAGAGAGTGAACTACTGTAGTCATGGAAGTAATGCAACAAAACAGTCTGAGTTTTTTGGTTGCTATATTTTCAATTAGCTTTTCCCTTTTGTTAGGTTTGAAATTGAAAATTTCAAACCACTTTTCCCTTTTCTTGACATTTGCACCACAGTTTCAAAGAAAACACTACACCTGCACCCAGCTCAGAGCAGTCTTACATTTCCACTATATTATCCATCCATTCAGAAACCATCTGCCCCAGTAACACTTCATCAGCAAATCTCCAGGTTGTGCATGTTCAGCTTCAAGTGGCATCATTAATTTTTTTCAAATACAACTTGTTTTTCCTAGTAATTTCTGTGCCGTTAGACTTGAATATGCATTTTTATATCACTTTAAAAATTCCAAAAGAGCACACACATACTAGAAATAGGGGTCTCATTCCTTTCTGCATTGCAGTCCTGTCAGTCATTCATATCTGTGCAAAATAAGTGCAGCATAAACAAAGTGCCAGGTCTGATTTGATATCAACTGTGCAATGCATAAGTAAAGTGCAAAGCAGGGAATGACCGACCACAGAAATTTTATAGTAGGTTTCTGGATAGGTACAGAAGTAAGGAAATTCTGGATGCCAATAACTTCATGTAAATAGGCCAGGTAGAAATACACGGCTGTATTTCCTACAGGGATACAGTATTTCTAGTATACATATCACAGTTTCCTTAATACATTATCTCTCTGAACATATGAAATTGATGGGTTTTGCACTGTCTGTACCTAGAAGATGTATAGGCCAGCAGAAACTACAATGTCTGATATAAAAAATAAAAGTACTGAAAAATGAAGCTATTTCCTAAAATTCAAGCAAAGCCGATTTCTAGCAGAAACAGCAAAGGAGTATCTCAACATGTTTACTCTTCAAAATATTCTTATTGGAGACACTGTGTTAACTCTAACACAGTCTATACATACTTCAGAGCAATCCTTGTACCCATGTTGACAGTAACACTCTAAGTTTGTATGTACTCCACCTACTCACACGATGTATGTCTGAAGAATTTTTTTCATTGTTCTTATTTTATTTTAATATAATTTTTCTCAAATAAAAAACATGCTTTCTAAAGAAGCAGTGTGTTCCAGTGAGACCAGGACCAGTGCAGCACCAAGATGAAGATTTGGGTTTTAAGCCTGTGTCTGACTTGCTGTACAGTCTGATTACTTACCTTCTGTTTATCAACTCAACAGTATATAGAAAGGATGCATTAGTACCATTGTCTCCAATCTAAACAAGTATTATTACTATACAATATGAGATGTGGGCTTCTCCAGTTCCTTAACTAACCAATATGCCTTGGCTGAAACCTCCTCACTTGCAGAAGTTTGTGCCACCCACTGAATGACTAGAAGATAAAATAGATACAAACTGGTGGGTTGAGATGAAATGAAAAAGTGGAAAAGTATCAAAGACTTTTGGTTCCCCTCCCTAGCACCGAATAGCTCAGACAACCTCCTGCCACACCAAGATGAGAACTGCTCAGAGTCTTCCCACTGGCTAGCCGTGGGCAATCACCATCTGCCTGGGTAGACCTCTGCTTTGAGGGTACTGCCTCTTCTCCTCTTTGTGATATTTCAATGAGTATTTTGGTATAGCTGAGGTTGAGAGCCAAGGGTCATATGATGCTTTAGAGAGAAGCAGGAGAAAGAAAGGTTCTCAACACCTACAGCTGTGTAACTCAGGACTATAACATGTATCTGACTACCTGACTAAATACCACTACCACTGGTATTTAACCTCCTCTGTACCAATAACAGAAATAACAGCTCACAGCATAGCCAGAAATGGCATCTTTTCACACAAGAAAAAAGCAGAGAAGGTAACAGGGTGCAGAAAGGAAGTGCAGATGGAAACTTCACTATTAAAGGATACACAAAACTTTCCTGAATATAACTTTCATTAGAGTACGAGTGCTGAACAAGCTAATAGACCTCAAAGAAATAAAATTTTAGCTCTGTGGGGGTTTTTCTGAGTCCAGAAGGGAAACCTAAGTGAACATTTGTCCCTCTTAGATAACTGGTTCTGTACATATGCACAGACTGTAGTTTAAAATATTGAACATTCATTAAGAAACATTGTAGGGTCTATTAAGGGACCATATTTTGTTAGATTCACCTGTGTAATGGATTTGCTCTGTTCTGAAATTAGCACACTAAATTCTAGCTAGACTTGTATCTTAATAGAGTTTACTGAGAAAATGCATAAATAAGAACTTTTCATCCATCATCTCTCTGACATGCAAGCTAAAGTCACTTTTAATCTCTGCATAATAAATGGGATTAAGCATTCCCTACACATGGTTTTATCATGCCAGTTTATAAGAGCCCAGAGGGCAAATCCTCCTGACTGGCATCTACCTTTTTCCACTTGTCTTGCTTGAGTACTAGGGTTAATACTTCATGCAAGTGCCTTTCACCTTTCAGTGAGTCAGCTCCTCGACAAGCCATCTACCCTGTGGAGGTGTTCTCCGATGGGGTTTATGGGCTGCCATTACTAGCAAAGCTTTTGACTTATGGAAAATAGTGGAAGGTCAAATGACAGAGAAATGGAAAAACAGGTTAAGCACCCAGTTACAAAGAACTGAAAAGCACAAGTAAAAGGAGGAAGGATAGTCTTTTTAGAGAGGACTGAATAAAGGGTCTTTTTCCCTGGACCTTGTTGAACTCCTGGTTCAACTGTAGACTCTCTTTGATGTTTACATTTCCTCACAGTTCTTTATCTGTATAAAATGGGAAATATTTCTCTATTTTCTGTCATGTATTGTGACCATGCTAGGTAATCACATGCAATGACTACAAGCAACATTATGAACAGCAAGTGCTAAAACCAGGTTTGGAGCCTCTCAGCACTGTGGTTATTTTGCCTCCTGTCCTTCTGTTTCGTGTTGTTTCTCCACTAAATCTATACGATGAAAATACCACTAGGTGAACATCACAGCTTTGCACCAGAACTGAAGGAATGGAAGAGCACTCACCATATAAGGCCAGGAAATAACTACTAGGAACAGGTCAAGTTCAAGACCAAACTAAGGAAATACAATGTCATGCTTAATATCAACACCCATTCATTTTCTCAGTCTTCACCCCCAAAGATGATTTTCATCAGATGCTATAGCTGTTCACCCCTTGCTCATCAGCAGATATCACATATGCTTTTCACAAAGCTATAGGATCCCTGGCACAGCATCAAGGCTGTTGCTCAAGTCCTCAGGGTGAAAAGATGCACACTGATATTGTGTATCCAACCCCAAAGCAAAGGTGGGAGCAACTGATGATTCCCAAGAGAACACAGGTAAAAACAGACCATTAAATCAGTTAAATAACATCAGGCAGAGGCGCTGGAAAGAAAAGAGGCCAGAGACTGTACAGCTGCTTTGTTTTAGTAAAACTAAACTAAACTTAACTAAACTAAATTAAAACTAACCACCACATAAAATGTCCAAGATCCTGGCTGCAAAAGCTTCTCCAGCCACCAGCATCTGAACTTCCTGACAGATCAGGTAACAGCAAGGAAGGCCTTTGCTCCCAAACTGTCCAAAATAGACATCAATGGATGCTATCATTTGAAGGGGACATAAAAGCAAGCCTATTTCACTCCTGAAAGGACCATTAAGTAAGGGTCTAAAGGATATTTATATTTATTCTTCTATGTGTGTGTTTCTTTGCCTTATTCTTAAAGGAAGATGAAATTGAGCCTGAATCATATACAATCAAATTTTCAGAATCCCCTAAATAATTCAACAAAAGAAATCCCTTTCAATAGGGTCCATGCTTTTGCCCATGTAAAATAGTCCCTATAATGTCTCAGGTAAACCTAAGTAAGTTAAAATTACATCAGTGTATTTTCAATAGTAGCATTTTATTAATAGATGGGGAAAAAACCCAAAGTTAAAACTATGAACTCAAATTTATATCTGCTAATTGAAGACAGAGAAAAGATTTGAACACATTTCTATTTTTTTCTTCATTGGGAAAAGTAATTTAAGTCATGTGCATAGTACTACTGACTTTTCAATATTTTAAAACCGTTCTTCACTAGTTCAGTATTTTTGTTAGATATCTGTAATAAGACCAAATTCAGTATCTTCATATAATTTACTTTTTCTTTCTTTTTTTCACCTGTGACTTACTGCTCAATTTCACAAACAACAACAAAAAAAAAAATCTGAAGACAGGTAGAAAGAGATATATCTGGCATAATGTCTTCATTTGTGCAACCACCTACAACACTGTCAAGGCAGAACTGGAATTTTGAAAGTGTTTAAAGTTTCAGTGTAAGCAGCCATGAGCCTCAAAGCTCAGACCCTGAAAGACTCTCCTAATGCACAAAACTGCTGGACGTTGGTCCCCCACTGTACATATGACCACAAGAAATAGTCTGATTTTGTAAAGGGCTTGTGTAAGGTTCTTCATTCCTATCTCTCCTTTATTCTTTAACAAGAAGGGTGATGATTCTTACTTAACTCAGTAAAACATTTTGAGATCAATAGATGAAAAGGTTGATACATGCATTTAGAAATATTACTGAGTACTTTGCCACAGACAGCAGTGTGCCTGAAAGCATGCCAAATGCCCCATTTCTTATTCCACAATTTAAAGCTAGCCAGCAAATGCTGCAGGATTATGATTAAACTTTTAAATGTCACATCTACTAAACAGCAATATCAGTCAGTCATTGAGACAGTGTTATATGAACTTAGCTCACATCAGTGAATGAATTATACAGCTTTTTTCCCATAATTTGTTTCAATAGGATATGTACACCTCATAGCTACAATCACTGTGTTCCTCACTTAAGGATTGTGAAAAACAAATAGTCTTTATTCAGCTCCACTTCAAGAAAAAAAAATAACATATATCTTATACACTTAACAGCACATGGTATTATCTCCATACACATCAGCTCCTTGGGATTTCAGCCCTATAAAAATCAATAACAATGATGCCAGACTGAGTCTTGACCTATTTGCACCACAGGAACTGTCTCCTACAAACTCTGTACAAGGTCAAGAAATTATGAGCTGCTAATTATGAGACAAAGACAAGTGATGCAAGACTGCTTTCTTATATCATAACTTTTTCTTAAGATTATTTTTTTACTTCATTATAAATCTTTTATCTAAGTTAATGCCTTTCTTAAAATATAGTACTTGTATTCAGATTTGTCGGACAAAAGCATAGGATATAGTTCATAACATCCTGTCTGCAATATCACAGCATTTGTAAATATCAAAAATCAATCAATCAGGAGAGAAGTCAACTGGCTTGATGAGCTCAGTCACAGATCAGAGCCTTCATCTGATCTCTGGAAGCAACCACAAAAGTCTGTCTTAGAGCAAGGATAAAAGGCATTGTTTAACTTTCTACACTTCTCCATGCCACAGCACATGCTCGCTTCCATGGCAGAGCATGTTTTGACAATTTTGCTCACTGACAGTCATCAGTAGTTGAAGCCAAATAATCAGAAAGAATTCAGATTCAAATTGTCCTAAATTGACTCAACTGTACTGCAACCCAGCCCTGCCTTTCTCCAGCCACCCTTGCTCATTTTTGGCAAAGGTAGCCAAGGTTATAAGCCTTTTACCAGGAGGGCTTATCTTTGCTCACGCCACTACAGTCTGCCTCCAGATTGCCTACTCTTTTTTGCCTCACCAGTGGCAAATGATGCAACATCCCACAGATAAATCAAATCCACAAAGGCTGGTTCTCCTTATGGAAAGGCTCTAAATACCTGCTGACACTCTAAAGAAATTAAATTCCTTTTCAAATGGGGAAAAAATTTGAGGCACCTCAATGCTTTAAGCAGCTTTTCCAAATACTTAAATATTGAATCAGAAAGTGATAAAACACATGAGGAAAGTTCTAGTCAGTCAGCACAGCACATGCTTCCTTCTGAACAACCTTCAAGAAGTGAAAATAAAATGTGCTAGTTTTGTCTGAAAACACAGCAAATTGTTTTCTTTCTTTTAAGTTCATTTGATGACAATAACAAACCTCCAGGGGATTCTTCTGAGATCTTCCTTGGACAAAATCCACAAGGCATTATATTCAGAGCTACTGCACAAGAGAACAGGAACAGAAAAGATGTCTCCTGGTGCTTTCCAGAAGTCATATTCAGACTTTGATTTGGGGCAGGTGCATTTACATGTCAGGAGCAATTTCTACTTCTATACATAAGATTAGCAGCAAGGAAAGCCTTAGAAATTCATACAAAAAAAACCCCTGCCCAACCTTGAGATGTAGGGTCACTCAAACTCGGCTGGACTGCAAAGCTTTAATCTTACAATAGGGAGGATCACAAATGGAAGATAGTGCCAAAATCTGCTCTCAGACACTGTAAGGCTTGAGCAATTCCTTTTACATTTCATTGTAAAAGCAAAATTTGGAGCAGTAACCTTCAGCCTTTTTCTCCAGCCACACATCATACCCCCTTACAGGAAGGTGTCTCTGTGGAGCGCTATTAGCACTGCAGGAAGCAGAGCTCCCAGAGGCTCCCTCAGGTCTCACCATCTTCCCTTCCCTCCCGCTGCTCTCTAATTGTGCTTTTAAAGGAAGGACACTAACAGCTAGGATGTTTCTGATTAAAGGCATAAATGCCTTCAAACTGCTGTTCACAGTTTATCTCTTCTCATATTTTTAAAGCATTGCATGAAGTGTTAAAACGCACAGACCTAACTAATAACTGGAGCTATATGACTAAATTTTTGTGCTTGTTCCTAAGCGGTAATTTTTTGTCTGACTGACAAGGTCCTTCTGTCTCTGAGTAGCAGGGTCACAGACACCATCAGTCAATTACCCTTTCCCAGTTCAATGACTGCCTTTTCACCTCTCCAACTGAAAGGACTTAACAGGGTTATTCACACTTCCACAAGTGTAAAGCTCTTCATGATCTTTATGGATAAGAGATATTCTTCAGATAAAAGTCAGAATCCTCACCACGTACTGCTTTCTTTTTGGCACACTTGCACTGCTCTATCATAGCACAGATGGAGTTACAAAGTCACCAGACTTACATTTATTCTTATTTCTTCCTCAACCTTTTTTTTCCCTCTGTTCTGCAGTGGCCTCATTGACTTGAACGATGGAGAGAAAGGAAAAAGCAGTCAGCAGTATATGCACACCTGGCTCCAGTCTGTTCAGTGGAATGACACTAGGGATGAATTCAGGCAAAAACTCTTTTCCTTGGTTGTACAGTAATAAGCAACACTGGTCCAAAGATATTCAATTTTCAAGCCAAAGCTCATCACAGTAGCACTGCACATGGTTATGCTATATCTACAAAGAGTAGCACTAGAAATAAAGTCATTAGAAGCATCAAGCCAGAGCCCTTAACCAAAGGGAGACAGTGGTAAGAGCTGAGCTGAGTCACGAGTATTGAATTACAGGCATCATTCTGAAACTGTGCACTTCACTAAGTTTTTTGAAGTTATATCTTCAAAGCTCAATCACCAGGTCAGCAGCTAAAATCCTCACTCCCAGTCAGGCTGAAGACAATGGAGAGAATGGAGATAATTAGTTAATTACAGACTGTATTCAATGGTGGAAAGGAGTTCTGTATTTAACTGTTGCTACAAGCATATCACTGGCAGATCCAAATTGCTCACAGAAGCTTGACAGTTCTCCTAAGTGTCATGAAAGGAAAATATCCGTGACTTGTTCATGTGAGAAGGTAATTCTTGCTTTGCATAATCACCTTCCTCTCTGATGCTTGCACATTGTTCTGGCATCACTGGTCTGAGAGTTATCCAATATTTTAAACTGCTCTATACATATGGTTTCAATTACGTGGAATGGCATTCTCATTTACATAAAGGTCAAAAGCAGAGGTGTGCAAAGTGCTGCAAATACAGAGCCAACTGGGCTCTTTGTGTCTATTTTTCTTGAAAGGCAAGAGTCTGTCCAGACAGAAGCAATGTTGAGCACTTAATTGACCTATGTGGGATCAACAATTTCTTCAGCAATAACAGACCAAGTTTAATCACAGTTGCAAGTCTACTGCATCAGTAGAATTACCCCAACGCTGATTTTGACTCTGTTCACCAAGTAACTGGAGTAACGAGTTGATATCTCAGGTTTACAAAACAGTTATTACATTCCAATTTTCAATTCAGATTGTCTGAATATACTTCTTGGAGGGCTAAGAAGTAAGGTAGGCAGTCATGAAAGATGTAATATCCCAAAGTGTAAAGAAAACAGAAAGAACACTAATACGCACTCAATAAGACATCCTTTGGCTAAATTTTGCCATGAAGTTGTATTTGACTTTGTATCAACTTGAACTGTGGGGGTTTAGAGATTTATATGCATGAAAAGAGTAAAATTAATGTGTTGATCATTCTCTTTAGCCTAAACTTTGAAAAGCAGTCTAACCTAAAGAACACACCATGACTCACTCCTCATATGGCCTCATATGGGGCTTTTTTTTTATGTCTGCTACCATAGGCATTAGCAAAAATCTTAAAATAACTAAATTCAGGTGTACAAGATTGCTAAGATATGATTTCACACAGCTCTCTTCTGGAGCTGCTAAGAGTCCACCTTGTTTCTCAAACTGAAAAGACATATATCCATTTTTAAATCTTCTAATTTATTTTTATGTGCATTATTTAAAACATATATTGGGCTACAGAGGACCGTGAAGTGAACTCTGATGACAATGTTCGCAGGGTCCAAAAGGAAGCGAAGTGGCACCAAATGTGATACCTGCTGAGCCGATGCATAAAGTGATTTTTCAGAGTAAACCATTTAAAGATATGACAGATCTCTAGATTCTGTTACCCAAATAAATAACAACAGTATATTTCAAATGAGGCTTGACCATAGAGCAGATGGTTAAAAGTTAAAGATTTGGGCTTTCCTGAACAATTAAAAAGTAGGCAGAAAAAGACTATTAGCCATATTTTGGCATTGGGGAGAGGCTGAGAATTGTGAGCATGACTAATTCATGTGGTGAAGCTGGCAGAGGCTGTAGAGAAAGTGATCAGATTGTAGAAGCTTGCACTGAAGGTTTCTAATGTCTTTGAGGCTAAAATCAAAACAAGTGTGTTGTGTGACTGTCAGGAGCTGCGAAGAGAAGAGCCTTGCCACTTGATGGGCCCACAACATCTTGATAGTGAAGGCAGTAACTACAGACTGATTACATTTACTACCTTGAAGGCTATGGACTTTCACTGCAAGTAATTTTCTAACCACATTTCACTGACCTCATTTTCCAAGCTTTTATTTCTACAGGTCATCGTAATCTAGCTTCTTTTCCTCTCTCCATAAAGGAATGTGTGTGTATAAAGGCTCTAGACACTCTGCCAACAGCATGTCACACTGGCCCTTGAAATAGAGACAGAGTAAGAGAGGGGAAGGATGATATACTAAGGTGTACGAAGCAATAAGCTCTCTGGAACTCACCCAGAAGGTCACCTGTGTCCAGGTGAACTCCAGTTGGCGAGCAGTGCTGTCAGTGTCACCAAGCAATCAAACCGCAGCATGTGGAAGAGTCATGTAGTCCATGGCCAGATGGATGAAGCCCTTATTGGTCCCATTACTATGAAATGCATTGCATTTCCATCCTTCATTTTTCTTCCCAGCAGTATCGCGAGAGCGTAATGAAAGAGGACGGAGCATTCTTCTTGCTTCAGCTAAGGAGATAGTGAGAATATCACTAATCAAAGCCACAAAGCTACTTCTAATTCCTGCCCAGTATTAGTCAACCTGCAGACAAGTCACATCAGTGAGGAGTGACTTCCTCCACATCAGTAAGCAGGAGAAGTAGATTAGCAGGGAACTTTGCTGCTACTTTTCTAGTAAGCTTGAGAGTTTATGCACATAGCAGGCGACCTATTCCTCATCACAGACATGCAAATGCCAGACATCAAAGAACACTTCTATCTGAATTCTCAGGATAATTAATTTTCACCAGAAAGTGTTTTAACCTTTTAATCCATCTGAGCTAATAGATAGTACTGGCCTTCATTATTGTAACATCAGAACAGCTCCCCATCTTTTAACATATGAAGACCTGTCACCCCATTTTGTGAGGGAAGGAAGTACTCACTCTCTTGCACAGAGATGAGATGCCAGGCAAATGCCAATTAAATAAACTTTTCCATTTCATGTATGAAACTGCACCTGCTAAGGCCACCATTTTTGATGGACACCTTTCTCTCCCTGGAGAACAGTTTCACATGTCCGAGGGGTAAGGTCCCACCATTTATATTGGCTATCACACCAGCACGTCCCACACCAACATCATGTGTGCAAAGGCAGCCTTTCTCCCACCTCTGCAAGGAGCATTACAGCTTCACTCTGCTCAGCCCAGGAGCTCATTCCTTCCCTGCACAGGGAGTGAAATGTGCTGTTGCTTCTCAAAACACACACTTTCTTCCACAGAAATAAATTTTGGAAGTTTAAAACTGCCATTTCCCCAAAAATATTGCTGTCTTTTCCACCCGTGCAGCAAAGATACTCAGTCTGGCTCCCGGGAGCTCAGAAAAGCCAGAGAGGTCTATTAAGCCCTGAGAGAGATCTCCCAATCCATACAGTGCGAAGCATCAACAGCGGTACGGCAGCATCCTTACACTGTAAAATGGGCTTGAATCAAAACTCCAGATCTAAAAATTCCCTTTGGCCCAATGAGTCAGTGTTTAGAATTCAAAATAGGATTCAAATCTGAGTTTACAGTCTTGCAGCAAACCAGTGTCCCCATCCTGAGTTCCACAGCCCAAACTTCCCTGCTGAGCTGGGCAGCTCAGGTACAGAAGGGATGTTGTAGGGAGACATCGATCCCCTTTGTCAGAAGGAGGCAAAAAAAGCTCCTGTAACGTGAGGCAGCGCTCAGCAGTAATCTGTTCTCTACATCTTTCACTTTCAAGAGCATAAAAATTCACTGGAGTAATTAAAAATTAGAAGTTGTAAAGGGTCAAATGAAAAAAAAGCCCACCCAGTATCACACCTCTGATTTCCTTAGTGAATCACAATGCGTAAGGGGATTTCTGTTGTCTTCCAAGTCTGACAGCAGAGATTGGATTTATGCAAATTATAAGGTTAAAATAATTAGAGATAGGTCAAAGGTATAAATCAAACAACCAAAGCTGACATGTCTAAAATTCTGCATGCTAAACAATCAAGGTGTTTACAGTCAAAATATTTACTGGTTCTTGTTTATAAAAAGCAAGATTTAAGGAAGAATTTGCGAAACTACCTGGTTCTTTAAATCATTTTCTGTCTGTGTATTTTACAGTTCTCACAAGGGAAGACAAAGTCCTGGTCTCATCTGTATTTCTGCAGCACAATGAATATCGAGGGAATGTGCAGGTGAAAACTTCAGCCCCTTCCCCTTCTCTAATTTAAACACAGCCAGAAGAAATTATTTGAGAACAAAATGCTGCAGCAAGACTAAAGTTGAAAAAGAAATCCTCGAAAAACTAAAAGTCTACATAATCCACTTCTGCATGTGCTGTGTTGCTTGCATTTCATCACACCGTTGTGGCTGAAACGCTGTGTTTGCAGCCTGCAACACGTAAAACAACAGCAGGAGTCAAGTCACGCTGGTGCAAGTCTACAGAGACTGTGCCCAAAACCACTCAAGAAACAGATTTTCACAGCTCTGCAAAACAGCACATCTCAGCCAGAACCCAGCAAGGCAGCCCCAATGAGGTGGAGTTGGGGGGTGAAAGCAAAGTCCCAATTTAAACAGGTGAATAAAAAAAATTACAACCCTGTATTTTAAAAATGACAAGCGGTGTTTGCTTTCTGTGGGAAAAAAATCACTGTTTCCTGTTAGACAGAGAAAAAAAAAAAAGTCTTGAAAACTAAAATGTTTTTGCCCAAGGTGCCTTTTCATCAGTGTGGTCCACCCAGGAGATCCTCAGAAAGGCTGAATCAGTCCTGCCTCAAACCAGGGACATCAATATGAAAGGAGAACATCCAAACAGTGAGTTTTCGGGAAAGCAAAGCACTGCATAGTTAACATACACATACCAGGAAACTTCACAGCAAAAGATGGAACTTTGCAGGTTTGGATTCAGACAGACATTTCATGAAAGAAAAAAGCTATTTTGTGGGTAGCTGTAGTGAAAAATCATTTGCTGTGGAGTAAATCTGGTCATGGCTTGTTTGCATCTGGGTCCTTTGTTTTTTTGTAATTGTTTGATCAATGTCCTATGAATAGAGAGAGGAGAGAGAGTAGATGCAAGAAGAGACACATATTTCAACTAAGCATTTGTGTTATCTGAAATTATATGCATCATGGTCAATATGAAATGCTTAATATCCCTCTTGGTTAGCTAGTGAATAGAGATTCATATAACATTAGATATTACATGGCAGAAAACAGATCCTGCACGTTTCATGGTGAAATAAATTACTAAATATAAGTGTATATTGACTTTTGCTAGCTAACATAGTAAATAAGTAAATAGATAAATGCATCTTTCAGTAGTCTGAAGTTTTCGTCCCTGAACTTATCAGGTGAAGAGGGGAAGAAAAACAGAGCCTGAGTTTACTTTCTGACATTTTTTTTTGCCCATGTTATGCTTGAAATAGCAGTGACTGATAATGGCCTATGTTTCCTAGCAAAGAAATAGTGCCTTTTTCAAAACACTGGAAGAAGTGGCACTCATGAGGTTTGCTCTCTGCCTTCTCACAGTGTGGCAGAATAATTTCACTCGTACCTGATCCATTTTGGTTTCTCAGTTCCATTTCTTCTTCTACCTCATTCATCTCTGTCTTCTCCTTCTACTAAAAAAAGTAATTTATTTGTCTCCAATGTTCATTAAAATGATCCCTGCTTCATTCAAAGCCTCTTGAAAATAACGTATTTACTACTCCTTATATTAAATTATTTTAAAGCATTTTTTGTTTTACAGTTTTGAAGTGACCTCCAGTTGCCACTCTCAGATGAATTTCCCAATGACTATAGCCCATTTAACGCAATATGCACACAGAGCAATTTAGGGAAATTACAGAAGAATTCTTGCAAATACTCCATATCAGTGAGGGAGTGCTCACACCAGAGCAATGCAAAAGTGATCTGTGTTTATTACAAATGTTCTTTTCTTTCACTTTCCTAGCATTGCAAGAATGGGGTTAGAATTGCACAGGGCAAACAGTTCACAATTAATTATTTACTTGATTAATGTGATCTCTTTTTGTTTGAATTATTTGTGAATAATATACAATTTTCTCATTAATTATTTGAAATAATTTGGTAAATATAATTTCATGATCCACCCATATGCATAAGCCAAGCTCTGTAAATACAAGCTTTCTGTTTGGAATAAACAATTCTAAGCACATTTGAGTCTTTTGGGGACATTATTTTATAATTATAACCATTATTCTGAGGCAGTAAAGGTCCACTTAAAAGAAAATATTTCAAAAATATATAAATTAACTCAGTTCAGACATTTTTACTTTATGTTTAGTATAAAAACTAAGTATTTAATTTAGACATAAAATTCATATAATTAAATTTAATTATATCCTCAAAATATTATATATATAATTGATGAGGTAGAAGCATATGTGTTTAGAACTATTTTTCCTTTTTCCAGCTAAAAAAAGGCAGTTGAGAAGAAATATCATATAAAATACTTCAGGGATGCCATTCTTAAAATATTAAAGATACTTTATTTACTACAGCAACATCCTTAGCAGCACAATAATAAAAGCTCTGTCTGTGTTTCCCTTCTTTATCCTAACTTCAAAAATTTTATGTATAGCACTCATAAAAATGTACTGTGGTTTAAAATTTACCTTGGAAATGAAACATAAAAGAGGAAGAAGTTGCTTAAAAAAATTTTTTTACACTATTTATGAACTAAGAGGCAGTTATTCAGAAAATATTTACAGATGTATAGAGACAGCTGGCACCTCCCTCCTGGAGAGAAAGGCCATTTTTGTTTCCTTGTCTCCTTCAATCAACAGTTGCTCACTGTTTTCTAAAGCCGAAGCTTTTAAACATATGACTCAAAAGGCATGAGTCAGATCACTCCAAAATATGGTGTCTTTTTTAAAAAAAAGATTTCAGTCCTTGAAGTTTTTCAGAATTTGACAGCACAAAATCTTGAGTAATCCTTCATCTGATTTAAGTCCTGCTTGGAGGAGAAGGCTGATCCAGATGACCCTCAAAGGTCCCTTCCAAACTATGTTTTTCAAAGATGCTGCGAGTTCACAAACTCCAAACTTTGATTCCAAATTTAAGCTTTGTTGGGTTTATTGTTATTATTATTGTTGTTGTTGTTGTTATTTTGTTTAATGGAGGTACCTGGTATCTCTTTAATGAGAGAACTTAGCTGCCATTTTACTTCTGCAAAAGTGCAAGTTTGGTGGCACGAATTCTGCTGCTCCCATAATAAACTCATAAGAAAGACTTGGTTTGTTGTGGGTTTTTTTAACTTAAATAGGCTGTACCCTACCAGTTTACACAAGAACTAAAAGCTTTGAGTAGTTTGATTGAAAGAATTAATAACTGTTATTACCTGAATGGAGACATTTCATTTTGAATGCTTGTAAAATACTTTGCTTTTCTGAGGCACCTAAAACCCAAGATTCTAAAAGCCTCTGCTGACATTTATTTTTTTCTTCAAATACTTCTGTCAGGAGGGTGAGAAGTGAGGTTAAGAGAGACTCAAAATACACCAGTGAGAGACTTCATAACATTTCCAACCTCCTATTCTTCTGCTCTAGCCACTAGAATTATTCCCACACTCAGGTTCAACACCTGCAGTGGCATGATAAACCTTTGGAGCTATTGTAGTCCATCAAGTTAATGACATGCATTTCAGACATTCCTTTTAACTAAGCCACCAACACTATCAAAGAGCAGTTAGTTAGTCTACAGATGCAACAATTCAGGCAGCCTTATAAGGTCCCTAAATGTATATTTCTGTGATAAATGGTAATAGACTCATCACACACCCATCATGCACACAGAGAAAGCAATAGCCATTCCTAAGGCTTAGAGCCACTCCAGATGGGCCATTTTTTGCCATTAAGGCAACCTTGATGCTAGCTCTGCGCTAATAAATCAGATCACTCTTGATGTTGCTCTATGCCAACACTGCATCTGAGCCAATTCTGGTTCTCAGGCAGATTAGATCGGATCAGATCACTCTTAATGTCACTCTACACTATCACTGGTTGCCCACAGCTTTGTTGGAGAACTGTCAAGGCGTAGATAAAACCCAAGCAAACATGTTAATAGATAAGATAAGGTGAAACGGCAGTGCAGGAATTCCTGTGCTGTTATTGTAGCAAAAGTTCTCCTGCAAAGGAGTTATGCTTTGCTTGACTGTTTATTTAATCCCTTGGCAGTCTCTCAGCGAGATGTGACTCTGAGTTCTTCAACTACACAGTGCACTCACAGCCACAAATAAAGACTAGAACCTTTGCCAGGCTGTTTCCTAAGAAGTTTCATGTATCTGTAGATGTCCTCTGGGGAGAACAAACCAGGTCTAAAGTCAATATGATGGATGAGAGTATGCTTTCACTCTGGTTTCAATAAGGTCTTTAATTCGAAGAGATGCTAGAACAAATTTGAGCCTCAAAGCATTTTCATGCCATAAGGCAATTCATTGTAAAACACCCAAACCAACCTGCAATGACCAACTTACAGACTTTCAGCTCAAGATTCCCTATTTTCTTCCTTCCTTGACTTATAACGGTGTATTTGCCTTCCTAATGGCCTACAATATTTCATGCATTGAGGGTCTTGGACATTCAAACTCTTGGACATTTGCAATTCTGTCTTGCACAGGGATTCACTTTTTTTATACATTCATTGGTTCTTTCTAATCTGTTTGAAAGCCACCTCCATTGTCCGCTCTAATGCCCTCTTAGAGATATCTGGGGTACTCAAAGAAAGATAGAACCTCTATGAAACAGTGATGTGTTTTCTAGACATTCTAGAGGCACCACAATCATGTAGACATGCCTGCATTGTAGCCAGTACCAGCACCAATTTATTTAAGGTTCACGTCAAAGTCTCTCTGGACACCAAGACAAGCCCATGAAGGGCTTACATTTAAGGATGATACTAGAAGGCGAAAATAATATTTTTCATCTGCATAAATGATGGTGTCAAGCAGAATGCATATAATGTGCCTGAAATCCTCCAGGCAAAGGCTAAAGCTACCAGCAGCCTTCTCCTGTAGTCTTGGGTCAAAATTGGCAAGTATGGAAATAAAACAAAAAATAAGGATTTTCCCCGTGATGTCAGGCAGCAAAAGAGCGACTATCAAGTCATAACAGACTTAAAAGCAAAAATAAACTAGGACAAAGTGCAGAAGGGCTCTGTTTTCTTTTCAGCATGATGCCCAATAGAGTAAAAGGATCTCCCCACAGCAGCTTACAATTCTGCCTGACAAACTACACCCAACCCAATGTTTCAAAGACTAATTAGAACATTTACTTTACGGCCCATTTGCTGCAGTAACAATGAAACATTATCTAGATACAGTTCCTCCTGCAGGGGCCAGGAAGGATATACTGTTGAGAGAATTTTAAATGAAAGGAAAAATGAAATTTCCTTTAAACCTTCAGCCTGCATTCATCCCTGTAAAGGCTCAGCACTCTAGCCCTGATCCAGCAAAATACTAAGCACATCCTAAAGATTAAGTGTAAGTGGTCTCAGCATTTGCAGCTCTTACAGTGTTCACATTTTTTAAAGTTAAGCACATACTTAAATGATTTCAGAACAGAGCCTTGTATCGCTGTCTCTGACTCAAGCAGTTTGAATGGTATCCATTAGCACGTGCATTCAGAGAAGGAAAAAGAAGCTAATTGTACTGCAATTTATTTTCCTTCTTTTGTGTTGTACTGTTGACACAATTCTTTATTGTTTCTAATTACCTGGAGAAAGGGGAAAACTTAAAACTTTAAGCTGTCTGACATAAATCCTGTCATAGCTAAATTTTGTAAATGCTACAGTTATGCAAACAGTCTCACTCTAAAATTCAGAAGATGCTGTAATATGATAATTTTAATATTTCTTCTTAAACTAGATAATCAGGTTTAATAGTCCTTTTTGACTCCTATATCACTAAAAGATTTACAGTACTAGAGGGGAGGTCTGGCACTCAAAACCAGGCCCTGCTTCTGTATCTGTCGTTTACTAATGACTGCATTTATTTATCTTTGGGTGACCTACACTCATTAAACTCCCCAGATCTTCATTTCTCTTCTTCTGCATTGCCATTGTGGAATAACCACACAGTACCGACTGGTTTGGGTGGGGGTTTTTTCCACATTTGGTTGGCCAAATGGTCCCACCAACACCTGTGCTGGCACAGCCGAAGAGGTGCTGTGGAAAGGGAACGAGAAGGTAGCAGGCAGCATCTCCTTAAATCAGAGCTGCTGCTGTGGAAGACAGTAAATGAAATCTTAGTGCTAACCTTTAGAAAACAGGCAGACTGCAAACAAGACTAATCTTTATGGGCCAGACCCTGCTGGTTTTACTCATGTTGGAAGTCCTATTGCCATTAAATGTAACCGTATATGTGAATTAAGGAAACAGTATTTGGATTTTTATTTATGTAGTCTCTGGTGCAATAACCCTGAGTGGAAATGTATTTGTTTATTTTTAAATGCACTCCAAGTTTTACCATTACAAGAGTGGCACTGCCTTCACACAGTGCAAAATAAATTTACTGTCTTCCATAAATACACCGTCTTTCATTTCAACTCCTCATTACTACATCTTCAGACTTTTTAATCTACAGTGCAAATTGGCAGGTTAGTGGCCATTACACACTACGTTTCTATATCTTCCTGAGCTTAATTTAAAACAGATACAATGCTGTCTTGTGAATACATTGGTTTTCAATGTTCTAAATAGATTTTTAGTGTAGATACTTGTTCCGACTCCATTATTTTCCCTTTCACCCTAAATAAAGTTTTCCCAGATCACTGTCACTACTGCAGAGAAATACATTTTCTATTTTGCCTTGAAAGAAATGTGAAAAAGGAAAATGCTGATGGCACGAGAAGCAATTTGAATCCCATGATAGAAAACATAGCCTTAGCAGACAATGCACAGTAATAAATAACAGTATAGGAACTCTTTTCTTTATTCTTTTTTTTTGTTGTTGTTATCATAAGAGAAATGCAAGGTACGCATTTTTAAATAAATAAATGTTTCCTTTTGCCCTTTTTTTGGTAGTAAAAAAAAAAGGTGGTAGGAGGCAAGAGAAAAGATCTGAAAAATACATACCCTGTCTATCATTCAGTAGCTACAGAATTGGTTTTGTTTTTTAATAATATGTATTGGTTCCAGTTTTGTACCGGCAACATATAAAGGAGGGACAACAGATAGAGGTCAGGTACTATTACAACAAGTCATTTTCCTCAAGGTGCTTTGGTCCCCTTTGCTGCTATTTTCATTGTCATTATCCTGTGCACGGAATAGCAAAGGAAGCTGTATATCTTACTCCTGTGAATGTGTTGGGCTGTTTGTTTTAGGCTTTGCTATGAGTAAATCAGATTTAGTAGGAGTGATTCACCAGGTACATATTCTTCCTTAAGTGTAATAGCACTATAGAAGACTGGAGTTTCAGGGATGACAAAGCATACATTAAGTGTTATCCAAGAGGATAGTTCGTGTCCTGTGTGACTACCAGAGCTTATTACATTGCTCTTGATGTAACAGGATGAATTTAAAACTTTGTAGAGTGCTGCCTTGTGACTGGCAAACTACTTCTAACATGAAGCTGAAAGTTGCTGCTATTTAATGGCTCTTTGGTGACCTTTCAGAAGAGAAAGGATGGCCTCCGGCCAAGTTATAGCACACAGACATCCATATCACTACCACAAGCTGCTTCTGCTCTGGAGGAGAATGAGTTCAATCATTCTTGCGGGTAGGGATTTCCCAACCAGACCCCATCTTTCAGATTCGCTAATCACAGTTCAGCTATATTTTCTCATTCCTTTTCTTGGTATTACAACTCAGAGTGTAAGCTCCATGGCTAATGATGATTAGATGCACAGATGATTACGATGCACAGATCACTGGGCAATACCATTTTTCTCATCTAACTTCTTACGCAAATGATCATAGAGAAAAATCAGCTATTATTGCTTGTGAGTATTATTGCCACCAAAGTACAACAGAAAGTGAACACAAACAAATAAATGGACTCATCTGAAACAGATTCGCAATTTGGTTTAATCAGGCCTTTTGAAAGGGCCCACATTACTGAAGCAACTTCATTAAGAGTTGATTTTTAAGTCACACCATTTCTGTGCTACAGATAAGCCAGTTACATGTTAACAGAAAGGAAGACTCAAAGAAGTTTACGGTTGTGTTACAGAGAGTAGCTATCTTCTTTGGTGTCATTGACTGCCATATGTGAAATCACTTTTGTGGGCCAGAATGCAGCCACCAAACCTTTACCCATGTAACCCACAGACGAGAAAGAATGTCCTCCACATACCCCTAGCTGGTCTATTAACTGAAATGTTTGTGCTGTCTTTGGCTGTAAGAAAATTTCCCTTTTCTTTTGAATTCCTCTGTAAGTTCTTGCAGATATTTTCCCAGACTTAGCTGGTAGGCTCTGGGCTACTCGACTGTTACCTTCCCCAGGTGGGGGCTACAGTTCCACAGTACATTAGGGAGGGACTGTAAAGCAGCTCCGTGCTGTATAATAGAAGCTATTATTCCTATTAATATTTTTAATGCATAGTTAACTGTAGAACACTGGAAAATGATGACCACTTATGTTTAATCACCACCGTTGACACAAAATAGGCCTTATTTTACAATGAGTATACACACCAGCTCTTCTGTTTCTAGTCACCACCAATTACTTGCCACATTAGAAAGAGAAAGAAATAGGCAACCTGAGACAACAACAACAAAAAAATGTATATATAACCACTAGAACTCAGTCTCTTACAGCTGGGTTTATTTCTTCAGGCATCAACAGGAAGGAATGTGTAGGTGTGACACTGGAGGAGAGCTTATACAGACTTTTTTTAACAGAGTCAGTATCCTATGTGTATAGACTGGAAAATATGCAAAAGCATACAATAGAGAAAACTGTGAAGAGTCTGCTTAGAAATCACTGGCTAGCAGTGACCATTAGGACATCTCATTAAAGATGAAAAATGGTTCAGCTTTGAAAGAAAAGCCAGTTGTCTCCTATTTAATATCTTGATGCAGTTGTAGGAATATAGAAGCAAAATACGAAAGTCAAAGTACAACTATAAATACACAAGGAAACAATAACATGAGCATTTGCTAAGCACATTAGTAATAAGTAGAAAGAGTTAGTCCATGGAAACGCATCAAGTAACAGAAATCTTTTGGGCTGTTTTGGTTGAAACCGCAATCCATTAGTGATTTCCCTTTGAAATCAGAGTGGCAGACAAGTGTCTAACAACTGAAAAAGGCAAACATAGTGCCAGTCTCTGAAGAGCAGGACAGGAAAACGCCAGGCTATTTGAAGTTGGGCTGAATCCTTCATAATTTTAAAATCAATTGAAAACAATAAATACCTATAAAACAACAGGCTTCGGAAAAGCCAGCCTGATTTCTACCTAGGACAGATTAATAGGCTTCTGAGCTCAGGATTAGTTTTAGATTAACCTCAGAAAAACCTTTTACATAATCGCATCTGATATTGTCAAAAATTTAAGCTAAGGTAGTACAATCTCAACTAAGTTATTGTACAACTACTTAAAAAATTTCTGCAAAACTGCTGGTTTACTGCTGAAAGGAAATGATACATTGAGTAAAACTCCTGCAAGAGCCTAGGCTGAGCTCAGTGCTATTCAACATTTTTATGAATGACTTGAATGATGGAATAAAACACACAGTAATTAAATTTGCAGATAATATCAAGCAGGAAGGATGCATGAGGACTGTGGAGGATACCATTAAAATTCAAAACTTATCTAAACAAATTGAAGATACAGTTCAGTGAAGACAAGTGCAATATATTGCATTTATCTAGAAATCATCAGTTGCGCAAATACAACATGGAGAACACCTAATTACACAACAATTAATTAGGAAAAAGATGTGGAGGCTAAAGGATTACAAACAGAACACGAGTCAGTATTTTTTTCTAATAAAATTACCCTGTTACTCTGGTGTGTGATGAAGATGTCACACATAGGACAGATGAAGTAGCCCTCTGCAGGCTACAGCCTGAGGCTGGAGCACTGCACAGAGTTTAATACACCAAATATCAAGAAAGATATGAGTCAGCTGGACAGCTGAGAGCACCAAGAACAATCAAAGGTGAAACAAGAGCATTCTGTGAGGAAAGGATGAGAGAACTGGGTATGTTTAACTTGGCCAGGACTCAAGGAGACGACATAACAACAGTCTTCAAATAACAGAGAAGTCTTGCAAGAAGTTACTCTCACTACTCTTTCTAATAGGTATCAATAGACAAACATTAGTCAGGAATGACTCGGCATAATTAATTGCATTTTGAGTGGGCTGCGGGATCCCAATGTTATTTTTTAAACCTCCACTAAAAACATGCTCATTCTGCCCATGAAAAGCTAAGAAAAATAACAAAAAGATCATAATGATAATTTATTTTAAAATTTATATTAGAGGATAAAAATTCCAGAGTTATTTTAGGTGAACTTCAGAAAATAGCGAGTTACCCTTCAGCTACCCAAAATCAGTTGTCATTTTTTCAGGTTAAACAATGGTTAAACAAATCTAAAAAGGGAAATTATTGCAATTACTGCAGTTGTGCAATTGAAGCAATCACACATTTAAGGGAGCGAATGACTAATTCTAGATATTCTGATCATTTCATTGTCATCTATCTGCCCATTTTAAAAGTCCACACAAAATATCAAAGGCACATTATGGAGGGAACTTAGAGCAGAGCTTGTCCAGATAAAGTATTAACTAAAGAGATGGCACTGATGAAGAAGGTAGATAATGAGAGTGCTTCATACAATGGAAGGTACTTAACCTGCTAAAGTGTGCGTGACAGAATCCATGATAAAACATATAAGGACCTGTAGGTAGAAATGAGCCATAGTTTGAATTCTCTGGATATAGAATGTCCGGAAAGCTGGACAGTCTCACTTGCTGTTTGGTCACCTGTACAAAGAGTGTTGCATTCAGAAGAATACTCAGGGCTCAGTCAGTCAGTCACCAGCTGGACAAGGCACAATTTTAAGTCTGGTCCTGAAACACAGGATCAGAAACCAACCCAGGAACGGCCAGCAGTGGTTCTCGGGTGACCAACGGCACCTCGGGGTGCCAAAAGCCCTGGAAAACCCCGAGTGGCCATGTGCCAGTAAGAGCAGCAGTCACTGGGAAGTAGCCAACTCTGAAAAAATCTCACCTAAGAATCTTCCTTTCAGCAAAGTGTTAAGAATGAAAACACCAGGTTAGTTCAGTGGAGTGTTCAGTTCGCTTTAGTCATTATTTTGAGTCTGCTGCCTTTTAACTGCACTTAAGTAGTTAACTGAAGCATCCCTTTCACTTCATTTTATGGCAAATAAAACAGAAAGGCTCACCTCACTATCATTCATCTATTATGTCGTCCCATATTAATTTCCCCTTAGCACAGTCTTAAATATCCTCATGTTTACTTCTCCAGGAACTGTTTTTGTATTTCTTCATCAGTTTAGTTGCTCTCTTTAGGACTTTTTCTATTATTTCATATGCCTTTTGAGATGGAATGACTGAGATTGAACACTTTAATATGGGCAAAGGTGTACTATAAATTCCTGTAATGATACTCGTTTTGTCTTAATACAATCTAACATCTCAATTTCTTTCTAGACTGCACTGAACTGCCTTCTCTGTACTGTTCCCTGCAATGACCAAGTCTTTTTTTCAGAGTTGTTACAGCTAATTTAGAATCTATCAGGTAGTATGATTAGTTCCAATTGTCCCTTCAGAATCAGTTACCATCAGCTGTCTACCCTGAAGCTCATCTGTCATTTATTACTGAATGCTAGATCACTGTTTGATCCTTCTGCATTCTTTGTATCTCCTCACAGCTACCAAGCCCCATGTAATTTCACCTTGCACCAGGAAATTTATACCCTTTCCAGATAATTTTCACAAGTTTCAGTATGGGTTCTTACATTACTCAACTATTAATCTTTTTCTCAAATCCTTATTTGTTACCTTCTTCGAGCTCCATAATCCACAAGAGAACATTCTTCTTTTGCTGAGATCTTTTTCTTTTTTTTTTTCAGAGTGACTTTATCCTCTAAACTGTATTTACTATTGTAGCTACAAGATTTCCTCTCTTCAAGTAATGAAAGAATTCTAATAGGCAGCAAAGAGAATGTTTTCCTTGACAGGAACTATTTTGATTCATTCCTTGATAACGTTTTATCGAAATGTTTCATAAAAAAGTCTGTACCAGCATGATGTCCACATTTCTTGAAGGTACTAGTCACAAGGCTGAGATTCACTCACTCAAACCATCTGACTCCCTACATCTTCCCCTCTTCCCTTTATCTATTTGCTTTATCTTTATGTTTGCCTTTCACTCAGATTTTCAACTATTTGAGGTTGGCTTTTACTCTTTTTTATATTTGGACAGTGTATAGCACAGCAGGATTGGAGCCTACACACACAAGAAGTATCTTAAAAAGACAATAGTGACTTATTGCATGGAAAATGTTTCAAATAAAGTGATTTACTGCTTATCGAGTGCCAACAGACATTTCTATCTCTTCTGCTCAGGTACTTCTCTGCTCAGTTCTGCTACCAATAAAAATAATTCTTTTCTTTCCCAGTGATCTTCTAACATCAACACTACACTTATCCAAAAGAATGCCATTCTTAGATTAACTCTACTGGATATACAAGAAATTAATCTGGAGACCTCTGCCTATGCAGTTACCATCCCTAGATTTAAGATGGTATCAACTCAGACTATGATTTTTCTTATCTCCACTTTGGAGTAAGTTTTCTCCTTTTCCTAAGGAGTTATTCAGTATAAAAAGTTAGAAAATTCCATCATATTGGTACATGACTCTCTACTGTCAACAAGGTGAACTTCTTGTTTGCAGAAATAAATGATGCTTTAAATATTTTTACCAAATAAAATGCTATTTACAAACATTAGCAAAAAACCTTACCTGATCAACCATTGACACTAAACACTCATAGGGATTGCACCTGGCCAAAAAGCTACCTTAGACCACTTTGTTGTACATGAGAAACAAGTAGGACAATTAGTTCACAAACTTAGTATTTAGTGCTAAATAATCAATTATGGTAGATTATTACAATGCTCTATGTGACTTTGTTGTAGTAATGGAAAGAATAAAGAATGCAACAGAGCAGATGTCAAGGGCATACTCAGAAGATGACACAATCAAGGACCCCATTTCCACTTCCACAACTTGATTTGTCAAAGACAGGAATATGAAATCAAAGACCAGAACATTAAGAGGGACATCTCATAGGAAGAGAGGATGAAAGTCAGTTGCTGACAGAGGAGAGATTCCAGGAGAGCTTCCAAAGAAACTATGGCTTCCTTAGGTTCAGGGAATGGTATGACTAAAGGAAGAGCCTAAAGCAAGGTATGTATGTCATCACTTGTTTTAAAGATGCTGTCATTTAAGTGAACACTATGCTTTAAAGAACCTGTACAGTCGTTGTTGTCAGAGAAAGCAGAACTGCAAGGTCTGAGATTAAGACAGATTACCTGTCTATACTCCAGGAGAGAAAGAGTGAAACTGCATGTTTCTTGGTCAAGATAGAGGGTACCTCAGAGAATGATAGATTAGAGATAGGATTCGACAACCTGGTAACTGTCATAAGCAAGCACAGATATTTTTGCAGTATCTGCCTTGTTGTGTACGTGCAGATCTGAGCCCTCTTACTGAATCACATCTGCCCATCATCAACATAGCCTGTTACTCACTCCACTGTCAAACTCAAGAACACTTCAGCAGAAGGCACCCTCTCTGCTTTAACAAGAGTTACGTCTGAATTCAGGCAGATCAGACCTGGAAAGGGCTAAGCACCTTGCAGGCCAAGCTAGCAGCTATCCAAGGTTTCCTCTTCTTACATAGGCTTTAGATTAATTAAGAATGTCCAGAAATATTATTCTTATCTCTTTATAGACTATAGTGGAAATAGAAATGGCAAAAATGAGTCATGAAAGTCTCAAATAGTTTAAAATTCTTTGGTTCCTGGTTTAGGGCACTGCTTTAGAGCTATTCTATGGCGCTATGAACAAAATACCCACAGTCAGAGCTTGCACTCAGCTTCCCTCTCGGGGGACTGGAGGCTTGTAGTGCAGTTGGCTGTTATCATGTCAGGACTCTGCTCAGCAGTGACAGTTACCAAATCTATTGTTCAGTCCACGGGCTGGATCAGCGCCAAGATGAATCACTCTACTTTTCATCTCCTGGTGTCTGCAGGCCTTTTAAGTTTTATACATCAGGCTATTGTGGAAGGAAAGGAAAAAAAAAAAGCACTGAAGAAGAAATGAAATAACATCTAATGAAATAAGACCATCTCAGGGTAGCAAGAGGTTCCAGTAAGTACAACATTCAGCATAATCATAAGCTCTAGACCACTCTTACCAACAAGCTTGTTACAAAATGTGGGAATGAGAGGGTTCAAATAAAGGAAGACATCAGGATCGTGGGTGGTAAGTTCTACCAAAGATCTCTAAAACACAATGGTTTCTTATAAGAACAAGTCAGTATTAAATTAATTTAAGAAAGTTAACCCAAATGAGCTAAAAACAAAGACTAAAATATACATCATTATATCAACCAGCATATAACTGATCATTGGATTTTTATGATGGTATCATAAACCACAGAATCTGGCTCTGGAAATGACCTTGAGAGATTGTCTAGCCACACCTAGTCCTATACAATACCAGTGTGTAACACTGGTCATTAACATGTTCAGAAAAACTTAGTCATTGTTTATGAGAACACAGGGTTTCACACAAGTATTTCAAATACTTCTCAGAATATCATGTATTTCAGTATCTGAGGAAATGTCATACTATTGTCCTACATATAAAACAACTGGGCAATTGGCAATCATGGCTTAACAAGGTAAACATTTATGAAGTCTCAACTAAGTAAAGCTTACGACTCATAATTCACGTAAAACTGAAGAGCACTCTCAAAGAATTTCAATACAATCTTCATTTTAAGTGAAGGATAAGTGTATGCCAGCTCTGTTCTTACACGTACTGTTTGTTTCACTAAAGGGTAAGTTAAAAGAGATCTGGAAATGCTGATGAGATGCCAGAGTCAACACTGATGTGGCATTTTCTTTCTAAGCTTCTGTTTTCAGAAATAGCAGCTTTGAACTTCACCTTCTGGGGAAAATTGCTCACGCTTATTCTCAACATAGAGATAAATGATCCTTGAGGGAAAATTTCAAGAAAAGCCATGCCCATATGTTTTAGTTAGCAAGTGTAGAAAATGTATCAGGCACTTAACAATGTAATCCTGTGTATTCATCAGACCAGTGATGGAAGTTCCTGCAGGAGTCCTTCCTCTCTCATCTACACCAGTGCCCAAAGCAGGAAAGGAGCTCCAAGTGCTGTTTACAGTCCCTCTTCAAAACATGGTAATAGATTGACAAGCCAATGAGAAAACTTTGAAATCATGTATACACTGTATATTAACAATACATTTGAGCTAGAGCTCAGGCTGCAGTCTGCACATACTTGTCTCAGCTGGATGGAGGAAGATCAAACAGATCTTGCATTAAAGCTCTGAGAGAGATGTCCATAACTCACCTTACTCTTTGTGCTTATAGATTAAAATAGCAACAATATTTGCTTTAATGCAGAGCTTTCACCAGTAGATTTCAAAACAGTTTGCAAAGGGAATTAATAATATTATCACCATTTTGCAGTTGTGAAATTTGAAGTAAAGGGAGATGAAGTGCTATGTCAAGAGTCACACAAAAAACCAATGGACTGAAGGCAAGGTGCATTAAGTCTGGCACACGGTTGGTGTGAAGGCAAGGACAGAACACTACAAATGTAGTTTGTGGAAAAGAGGTGCTAAAGGAACACAAGACCATGATGGAGCAAAGAAAAAGGTAAACGTAGAGATGAGGATCATAGCTAAGTAGAAGCCTAATAGGGAGATCAGGAGCAGTGCATTAGATAGGAGTAGATGCAAAAGGAATTATCAGAGCCAGTGAAAAGGGGCAGCAAGAGGGGTGTGAGAAGAAGAAATGTAAAAAGAAACTCTTTGGTATGGACCATAAAAGGCTTCTGAAAGACCAGAAAAGAAGAGACTGTAGCAGTCCAGATAAAACCAATGACACGTGTCGGCAAAAAAGGTTTGAAGTTGTGCTCAGATGGTTTCTGACCTGTGTGACTCAAGGTTGCAGGGTTTTTTTAACTTTGAGCTGACACCGATGCTGCAATCCACACTGAGGCTCTGCTAAGTGTGAAACAAAGGAGTCGATTTGCTTTTCATGTTTCTCTTCTGCTCTAGTTAGATTTTTCTCCTGGGCAGTTTTCTCTTTTGTGATGATTTATTCTCTCTCCCATCACGTTTTTTCCCCTATGCTGCTCTTTAGTATCAAGTTCAATGTTTCTTCTCAGATTTTGTGAGAGTCCTTCCCTCCCTGGACAGTACAAGGGTTTTTCATTTAAATTGATTTAAGCTTTAGTTTTGCAGTAAGAAATTTTTCTTGCATCCTCTTGCATCCCTACGACCAACACTTCTGCCCTTTACCTCAATCAACATGATAATGGCATTTGTGCTGCTACGCACAAACCATCTAGCCTTAATGTCAGAATATTTTGTGGAGAAAAACAGAGAGACAGAGAATTCATCCATTTTAGATGCAAAAATACCAGGAAACTTTCTCTTACTCTCTATCACTGAACATGCCTGTTCATTTCATATACTGATCTATATCAGTTTAGAAATGGAACACAGTATGAGAGCAAAGCCCTGGCATAGAAGCAGTTTTATTCATATTTGGGCATTTCTTCACTGCTGGAAAGCAATATGTGGGTGTAAGATCCTGTAATTGCAATTGCAGGGTGCAGTGCAGTAATTTACCTATATAAGCTTGTGTGCTTGGTCGTATGTGGTACACACCTTTAAACAGCACAAAACCACATGAATGTTAGACCTTAATACTATGCATAAACATAAGTCCAAAGCTTTCAACCATCTATGATTTAGAATTACCAAAATCCCGTGCCTCTTGTTTGAAACTACAAACATTGACTTTATCACAGTGGCCTAGAGAGGATGTGGAATATGAGCTTCACCATTTTGTCCTTCTACTCTGTTGTCTGTCCATGTGCAGACAACCAAAAGACCTTTTATTGATGGTGCTAAGTACATTTAATGCACATGGCACATTTAATGTGTTGACTTGAATGAGGGCTCTGCTGACTGCCGAGCCCGGCTGCATCTATTTGTGAGAGCAAGTGTCCCTTCTTACCTCTTAAATGTTTAAGGTGCTTTTGAAAACAGCTTTTCTAAGCCACAGATCTCTGGGATTTCTTCCATGAATTCTTTAGGAATCAGAAACCAAAAGTAGTAAAACACTATATTTTTCTCAGAGTATTTAATATTCCAAATCTAACCCGTTTTTAGAAGCTCCGTCCGACTTGAATTTAGGAATACAATCACAACATTAAGTATTGCTAGTACATTTCTTCTGATGTTTGTTAAGCATTACTGATATTTCTCTGATTTGTATCTCCTGAGACCTTCTCAATACCTCTAAAACCATTTTCCATCCTGCACACGTATGAGCATTAGGCAATTCCTCTCACTACTGCCTTTTTGGTGTCACAGAGTATTTTTTCTAATGATCGTCCACATATCCTACACTTTTAAATTTCTTTGGTCACAAATGAATTAAAGCTATTGTAAATTCATATTGATAGCCCTCCGCAGAACACATTTGCAAACATCTTTTCTTCAGAAAAAAAAAAAAAAATCATAAAAGGAAAATCTTTACACCTCTTTATACCAGCGTCATGCATGAAAAGCCACTGGGAACTTTACTAAAGATGTCTGTCACCAGACACAGAGCTAGTTGAGAAATACAGACACTGAAATATTTCTGCACGTAATTCCTTGAGCCAGTGCTTGAGGAACTGTGGCTCCCCATCAAGATCCTATTCTGAAAGGCTTCACAACTGAAAAAAAAAGCCCAGCAGGATTCTGTTCCTGGCTGCACAGTAGAATCCTTATGTGAGATTGGGCAATCTACATACAACCACATTTTCAGCCAATCTAGTAAATACTTTAATTTTTATATTTAACTTGGGACATCTTGTATTTGTTTTTCACATTACTGATGAACTGGCATTGCTGCCCTAGCAAGCTCCAGGCTTGCTACAGTGTGTATCAGCTTAGCTGCTTCACTACTGAAATCTCTGAAAATCCTTCTGCGTCACTTTTTGCATCATCTTCCTTACATCGCTCTCCAAGTGATGAATTGAGGACTCTGTATTTAACATTGGTGGAGCACAAAGTTCTTACAAAAGTCTTTGGGTGGGTCTTTCTCCATAAAGAGAAAATATTATCCCAACCTTGGGAAAATTATTTGTTCTGCTATATGATAAAAGATAAATTATAAATCACGGGGCGGGGGGGAACCCACAATGTACCAATATTATTCAGGAGCCAGTTGCAGATAAAGCCTAGGACAGTTTCACTTAGACATCATCTGCATCTCCTGGGACTGCTTCCCATTACTGCCAGCGTTCTGAGTCCTCGTCTCTGAGTAAAGTCATTACCTTCTTTACTTCAGAGAATCTATATCCAGAAGGTATACATTTTAATGAGAGTAAATAATCTTTTCTCACACAGCTCATGCTATCAAAGTCTTTTATGGATGAGAAAGCAAACAGTAGTCTTTTTAAAATGTAAAAGTAAAGCAGAAAACCAAATCAGAGGAAGTATGCCTTCAAATATGTAATATTTTTCAAATTATATCAATATGTCTGTCTGATTAGAGAACAATATAAAATAATAAATTCTTACACACAGATATTCAATTCACAAAGAATCACAACATCAAAAACAGATCTTGTTTAACTCGACTGTTTAAATGGTCCACTGAGGGTTGTTTCTTCTCAAAAGTCCTTAGGCTCCCCTCATATGAGGCCCCTTGGATCAAATAAAAAGATTAAGACTTAAACAAATGTTTCTACAATAGCCAGATCTTCTGAGCTCCCCAGGTATAAAAAGAACTTAAGCAAAATACAGAACAACTTAAACTCAAATAATTAAATCAATTCTTTGAAAATACCAATACTTCTGGCAAGCACATGTGACAAAATTGAGAACCATTTTTTTTTATATTTATATGCAGAAAAGCATCTCAAGGCATTGCCAAAAAGTGTCACTTGCAATTGCTTGTATCAAGTCCTCAAGAATGGGCATCCACACAATATGTGCCTAAAGGTAATGAGCAGGAACGAGTAACACAACTTCTAAAATAGTGCTTTGCCTTTACAGCTGCTCCTGTATTCTCTTTTCACCACCACAACACATTTCTGACATACACATAAATATCCATTAAAGAAGCTTAATAAATGGTGCAGCCTGGACTGCTTTCTTCTGTGCGTATCTCACTACCAGCTCACCAAAGGCAGATCAGAAATTAAGCTTTACTTATGTAATGATTTAATTTAAGAGCAAGTTATGGAAGATTGCCAGCTACATCTGCTCATTAACAGGCTGAAACACCCTCTGTTGGCTATCATTGCCTTTTCTTTCAAGAAATCCCAGGAGATAATTCCTAGTGTGTTTGTTTTCTGCTTCATTTGTATGTCTCCCTCCATTACAAAATCATTGTGCAATATGCACGGGTGTTTGCCATATATTATTGCCAGTATTGCCAGATCTTGTTTTCCAACTTACTGAAGTAATTAGTGAATCTCAAAATAATATGCTCAAGAACACTTCTCTTTGGTTGTATAGTTCTAAAAAAATAAAGGGAAAGCCTGAATTTAATAAAACTTGTCAATTTAGGCTTGTCTGCTTAGGGCTGTGAGGATCAAGAAAAGAGTTTTAATATGGAAAACAACATTTTAAAGAAAGACCTTATATCCGAGTCTAAAAATGAATCCATATAGAGGACTTACAGTAAGGATATGTCTCACTGAGTCTGCAATGCATAACAAAGGGCAAGGTGAATGACGTATATGGTAACACTGTACAAATTCCAGAGACACAAAATCACTCCATCATTGAATTTGTTCAACTGATACTCACATTTGAAACAACACACATTCTAAAATAACTCACTTTTTTTTAAAAAAAAAGCAATTTTTTTTGGTTAATTTTTTTTCAGGTTTTCTCTTTAGGCATTAAGATCCTGTATTTATAGTCAACTAATTACATATAAAACTCCTTAAAAGAATCACAAAATTCTAAATTACACTTATGTTTCTTATTTAGGAAATCAAAGACACAGACTGAAGACACAAAATGATTTCAAAATTTCAAAATTTAACTCTAAGCCTAAAAGAACTTACATTATGTCGGTCAAAATCCTGAAAATTATTTTTTTCAAGTCTTCAAATACTGTGCAATGGATTTAAATCCATTAAAGGAAGATTTCACTTCAGATCCATAACATTAGATTCAAGTCATCCAGGGATATTTGGAAATTTGAATCTGTAGTACTTTAAAAACTGATTCCTTTTATGGCACTTTAGATAATGCACACCAACTGTTTGGAATTACCTGTCTACATCAGTGTCACATCAAACTAGTCTTTCTTCCTGCATCAGGATTTTGTGGCTGTAAATGGGAATCACTGGGTTATTTCCATCATTCACACTTCCAGTCCTGTGCTCTTAATCACCATTTAAGCCAATGAATAAATAATAGATATCCTCCCTACCACACAGAGACGGGCATCGCTAACCTGCCACCATCAGAGAACTTATGCCAAAAATGTAACTGCTCATTTCCAAGCACTTACAGAAGGTGTAAGGGAGTTACAGTGGGTGACCTACTTATAGATTCTCTAAGTGACAGGATAAGGTTTGCTATTCTTGAAGAAGTGAGATAGTTTTCTAGGCTCTTGTGAGCCAACAGCCACATGCCCACAAAAGTGTGTGGACAAGGTACCACGTTTCTCAAAGCATGCTTCGTTCATTTCTCAAAAAAATTCATTTTTCAGGACTTCTTCCCACTTGCACAAAGTGCAAAACAAAATAAATTTTTCAAAACCTATGGAAGTTATTTTTCCCATGTAACAAGACTGATATTCGCCAAAGGTACTAAGACAAATATGCCATTTTCCCATCTTGTACATACAGGAACTCCCTGCACAAAGTACATTCTTTTCAAAGACTTCTCTGGAAGACCCCCTCACCCATTTAAGCCATCTTCTCTGGAAGACTCGCTCACCCATCTAAATTCAGCAATCAAATGCCTGGTAAAACCTCCATTCCCTTCTATAGGAAATGGAATAATCACTGTGAGAACTGGAAAAAAATTCTTCAAACCAGATATGCAAAACCTATCAGAATTAAACAAAACCACCATGAGAGAGGGAAGAGACCAGTCTGTGAGAGGGAACTTCTTCCTTCTTCCATTAATAAAAAGACCTGCTAATGCTGCAATGTACAGAGCTATGCCTTTATCCAAGATTAATCACAGAAGTTTGTGTTAGGTGCAGGTCCTATGATTAGAGTGAGTGGTTTCACATGTTAGCTGGACCTTCCTCCCATGAGCTCAGCTCTTCACATCACATTGGCTTCTACAGGTGCAGCTGGAAACTGCTGTGGCTGAAATGCTACAAGTGAGCACTTTGGAGAATCCCAGCTTGAGACTGCATAGCTTTTGATGCTATTTAGCCGTGGCCAGCCTCTCATTTTTAGAAAACATTGTGAGGAGGGTTGTGACAAGGCAGCTTTTTCATCAAGGAGTTTACAGACCTCCTCCCTGCCTTTCCATCTGGCCTGTGTTTGCCTTGTAGAATACCACAAGTGTATTCTACTTCTTCGCCAAATCTTTGCCAAGTCCCTATAGTCATGAACACAGAAATTGCTGTTCATCTTGTCAGCACCCTTTACTGATACTTTATTATTTCAATTATTTTTTTTAATTCTTGTTTACTGAACATTTTATGGCTAAACTCCACACACCTCCAAGTAACAAAAAAACTTGCAACGTAAGTACCAACCACAGACTATACTTACATACTCCTAGTTAAGATAGCTATAGAAGATCACAACAGGAAAAAAGATTCTTTTATCTGTGCTTGGAACAGAAAATAATTTGATCTATTGAGAAACTTAGTTTTTTAGATGTCACAGAAAATGTAAGCAGTGTTATAATCTAAATGGCTCCTAACAAATTGTACAGGCATGTGGGAAACCCTAACAATGAATGCTAAGGGATTTTGCACCCAAATTCATTCCTAGGATTTAACTTTTAGGCTGGATCCCAAATAGGAAAAGCTATTTTCCAATATAAATAGATGTCCTTTTTCTGGACCCCCTGACCTCCCAAGACTTAAAACATTTAGGAACAAAATCTTGTGAGAACACCATGTTAGGATTACACTTTATTCATGTTAAGCCACAGCCTCAAAACTCACTGCTCTGCACTTAACCCTAATATGGATCTAAATTTTCACAAAGTATATTAAGGGATAGCCTGCTCTCTCTCTGATGAATACTGTGTTTTTGAATACTTCAGAGAATTTTATTTTAGTCTTCCAATTACAGAAACCACAAAAGCATGCACATTTGATAGCTACTTTTAAAGCTGTATCCTCTACAAAGTGTTACTCAACACAATAAAGATCAGACAAAACACACCTAAGGGATATCATAAAGCATTTTCATGGAAGGTCATCCTTTGACACCTGCCTGAAGTGTAATGAAACCAACTTCCCTCTGCTGTTTTCACTAAACTTGTCACGTGATTAGTTTTCTCCTAAAGCAATTCACAGATGGATGGTTTGACCAGCTGCTGTTTTTATGCAGTACAGAAAGATTTACCTCCTCTCTCTGTCCTGTCGTGCTGCAGCACGAGCTGCAGAAGCAGCACCCGTGCCCACTCTGACCTGTGCCAGCATCCTCCAGCCCAGAGGAATCCTGTGTTCAGCCCGTGTCCGTGGCATCGCTGGCTGGCTGCAAAGCCTGGGTGAGGGAGAACATCACTCAGAAACCAAGCCTTTTTTCCCTGGTGCCATTCAGAGCGAGGAGTGCTTCAAACACCAAAATCTAAATAAGTGCTTTCCCTACTACGAGGTAGTAATTTTTTCTTAGAACAGATTTTTGCTCCTCTGAAAGGATTTTATCTACTGTCCTCTGCTTATTTAGTGAAATTCTCTCTAAGATGTATAAATTATAGTCACACAGACATAGGATAACTGTTCAGAGGTAAGAGTGCCAGCAAATAAATATTTGTGCTTTTAGAGGCTTCCACTTTTTTTTTTTACTTTGACATTTCTATGTAGTCTGGGGTTAATACATCTGGCATTACACCCAAATGCGAAACACTAGGGAGTAGCTAAGTTTTTCTTCTGCCCCTTTCCTTTTCAGCTTTAGCTTTACACCTCATTTTTCTGTCACAGCCTTTGCGTGGCAGCGTCCATCTCTTCTCCTGTGCACACAGAGGACCCGGCTGCCCGTTCAGAGAGGTGCTCTTACTGCAGGCAGCACAGCAACACAGCCCTGACCACAAGTCTCTGAGAACGGTGATGGGGTTTTTTGTTTGTTTGTGGGGCTTTTTTATTGTTGGGTGGCTTTTTGTGGGTTTTGGTGGGTTTTTTTTTTTTAGTGGTTGGACTAGATGATCTTAAAAGGTCCCTTCAAACCTAGGCGATTCTATAATTCTGTGATTAAAGATTTGCATTTTTCCTAAAGTGAGACCCATGAGCAGGCAATGACACCTGCTCCCCTGCCATGATGTGCCTTGACTGCAGCTTTGTCTGCAAAACCATGGGCAAATCTAAAGGTCTGAAACATATATTTGACAGGCTGAGGGAGCTGGGGTTGTTCAGCCTGGAGATAAGAAGGCTCTGGGGAGACCTTAGAGTACCTGAAATGGGTTACAGGAGAGACTCTTGATCAGTGATTGTAGTGATAGGATGCGGAGTAATGGTTATAAACTGCAAGAGGGTAGATTTAGATTAGAGATGAGGAAGAAATTCTTTGCTGTGAGGGTGGTGAGACACTGGAACAGGTTTCCCAGAGAAGCTGTGGCTGCCCCATCCCTGGAGGGGTTCAAGTCCAGGCTGGATGGGGCTCTGAGCAACCTGGTCAGGTGGGAGGTGTCTCTGTTGATGGCAGGGGGCTGGGAACTCAATGATCCTTAAGGTGTCCTCCAACCCAACCCATTCTATGCCATTTCCATGGAGCTAGTCTCTGTGGCGGCTGGAGATTGGCCTCTTCCAAAACAAGTCCTTTGGGGCTTTGGGGCTGATTTCTCCGGCCAGAGAAGACCCACCTCAGCGAAACCTGGCCAGCCTGGGGCAGAGCCCACCCGGAGAGCCGGGCCCCTCAGCCACCGGGCAAGCGGGGACATAAATGAGGACAAATCCTGTTGGGTGTTTTTCTCCCCAATTTGCTCCTACCTCAGAGCCACCAGATCGGGCGGCACAACTAACAACTGGAAACGCAGGGACGTCACAGGCGGCGAGAGAGTTACACATTTACGAGAATTCCTTTAAAACACGAGGTCGGAGCCTCGCAGCCACCCGCCGCTGACTGAAACCGACCCCGGCCCAGCCGAGCCGTGCCGAACAGAGCCGAGTGGAGCCGAGCCCAGCCGGGCCGAGCCGAGTGGAGCCGAGCCGGGCGCAGGCTGCCCCCTGGCGGCGGCTTTAAGTACACCTCGCGCCGCAGAGGGGAGGACAATATATTCTTTGTCATCTCTAATAATCAGTTTCCCTCGTTTCTGAGATCACAATTTAAACTGCAGGGAGGCGGCTTGCTGCCTGAAGTGCGTGTGCCAGCTCTGCCGGCGGTGCGTGTCCCTGCGGGGGCAGCGTGCCGGGTGATTCCTCAAGGCACCCTTTCTGGGCTCTTTGGTCAGTAGGAACTTCCTTAAGTGAGTTAAGTAAGTGCCGTTAAGTAAGAATTCAAGAGGGAAGTCATAGTTGCATTCGGTTTCTCCACACTGTGAGAACATTGTTTCCTTTAGTTATGTCAGCAAGGGAGAGTGGAAAATGCTTCGTGTTTATTTTGCACAAGTGCCAGCGTTCAGAGAAGAAACCAAAGTGCCGCTATAGGAAGTCACCGGAGTGGTCTCACCTGCTCCCATTTGGTATCTGGCTTTCTGTGTTTGGTAAAGCTCTTATTTCCCTTCAAACTCAGCATTCTAGGGTTCACAGAATCACAGGATCACAGAACGAAATGGGGTTGGAAGGGACCTCTGGAGATCATCTAGTCCAACCCCCTCACCAAAGCAGAGACTCTACCACCTCTCTGGACAGTCTGTTCCAGTGCTCTTCCACCCTCAAAGAAGTTCCTCCTCATCTTTAGATGGAACTTCCTATGTTCAAGTTTGTGCCCCTTACCTCTTGTCCTGTCACTGGGGACCACTGAAAAAAGACTGGCCCCATGCACTTGACACCTACCCTTTGACTATTTATAGGCATTGATCAGATCCCACCTCAGTCTTCTCTTCTCCAAACTAAAAAGACCTAAGTCCCTCGGCCTTTCCTCCCAAGAAAGATATTCTAGGCCCCTAATCATCTTTATAGTCCTCTGCTGTACCCTCTCTAGGGTTGTTCTCCTACATGATTACAAAGAAGACTACCTCAGCATCCTCAATAGAATGGTGCCTTGAGGAGCCCCAAAGCATTACATGATTGTCTCGCAACCTCTGCAAAAGGCTGCTGTTGGGCAGGAGGTGCCCTGATGCCATGTGGCTTCTACAGGTCTTGGTGCAGAGATGTTTCCTAAGAGCACACCAGAGGTTGGTTCAACTCCTGTGAGCCTAAAACATCACTGTCTCATAACATGTTTTGGTACAGATAACTATCCAGTGCCGCTCCAGGTCTTCCTAAGATTACTGTTCAAAAGGCAAAGTACACTTGTGAACCAAAGTTTGCAAAGGAAACAAGGAAAATGCCAGTTTGGAATGGTATGAGGAAGCACTTTATTCAATTCTATGGTGTCTACATGAAGTAGGAGAGAAAGTGTGTCCTGCACAGCATTGCTGTGGTTAAAGAGCATATCACAAAAGTGATGTGAATAGGAACATAGAGGAGATTCGTGTGCAGGTCACACAACACCACAAACATGAACACTCTACCAGAAGCAACTACCACAAAGAGTTTGTCACGAACCGTCAGCTATTTAACAATCAGGTTATTAGATCAGATTTGACCTAACCAGAATTCTGGTTAGGAGGTTGGAACTGGAAGATTAAAACCTTCTTTTGTTGAAGGGGTTTTTTTTAATAAAGAGCTTGTAGCTGAATGGTAAATAAGGTTTAGACCTGTTGGAAGATTAAGTGTTCTGCTCTGTTCCTAAGCTTATACTTAAGGCAATTAATAGTTCTTGAGGTCTGAACGGTAGGGATATGCATGAATTTTCTTAATTCCACCAGCTGAAAGAGATTTGAATGACTTTTGCCTTACACTGTCACACAAATTCTGGTACTGCTTGTGGTGAGGTGAATCACCAGTGGTATAGCATTATCCATCAGTGATCCATTAGAAGAGTAATACATCATAATATATTACAGCAGATTAAAAATGTGTAAAAAAATCCATTAAAAATCATACTAATAATCAGGGCTGTTTGAATATTTTATTTTATTTTTAACTTTAAATTGACCCCTTATATAACTTTACAATTTAAACAGGTGAGGTTTGTGAATAATTAGACTTATAAAGAATAAAGAAGTTACAAACCAGTTAACCTACTCCACATCTGCATTATATTTGTTGCTTCTCAGAAATATGATGCTTATTGTGCATAGGGTATATGGTGTGACATGTAAGACATATAGTTCCATCCTGGAGCGATAGGCATGAGCATGGACCCAACCTTAGTTTTCCCAGGTCAGGGTCCCGAGACCTTTATTCCTGACTTCCTTCTCCAACTGTCTCCAAAACAGGACTGAAATCACATGTTTTCCTCTTTTCACTGCATATACTCATTTCATCAGCCTCTGCTCCCACATCCTGAAGAAGGAGTAGAAACTTAGCTGTGTTTCTAGGTGCCCAGCTGGGACAGACACTGTTATCCCATGTGGATCAAGATGGAAGTTACAGATTGACACCATGGCAAGCTGTTGTCAGCTGGATGGTCCTGTGTAGTACCTTTTTTTTTTGAAGTCAACTTCTTTAACAGGTTCCAGTGTTAATTTGGTGCTCCCAGTGCATAATTTTCTTCATGGACCAGCCGTGGGTCACATAGCGTAGCAGAGCATAGCTTAGGAGATTGTGGATCACATGGTGGTAACACCCACTTTTGTCTCCCAAATGAACCATAAAGCAATAGCAAACACAGAAAGTGATCATTACCTAGTGACCTAATTAGGTTTGCCATCCACTTGATTACAGTGTTACAAATCACTTTATCAATAGGCATTATATCTTTATATAAAGTTCCTACACGAAAATCTTTGAGTAGTAATTATAGTCTAAAACCCCTGTACACCTCAAGAAAGGTGAATTACATAGATAGCTTTGCAGCTTGAATCGAAATCTTTAACTTCTACCACACAGAGAACACACAACCTCAGGTGAGACACATCCTTGATCTTAAAGACCCACAGGCAACAAACTACCCGTAGCCAAACTAATTATTTTTCTTGGTAAAATTACACTTTTTCAGTTTTTATAATAAGCCATCATTTGAAATAGTCTAATAATCACTTGAAATAGTCTAATGAATCCCACTTGTTACTGCAAATACAGAAACTCCTCCTGACTGGTTGCTATTCACTCTTCACTTGAAAGGTCTACCAGTCATTCTGTTATTGTGTCCAAGACCTAGACAATGGGAATTGTTTTCTAGTTAAATTAAATGTATGACACTTATAACTTCTTGGTAACTCTGTTCTGCAAGGTCCTCAAATGGGCATTCAAGCCATGTCATCGTGAAGGCATATTTTCATTGCCCTTTGGAACTCTGCTGTCTTCAGGAGCACAGATTTACCTGTCAAATTGCTCACAAGTAAAGAAAAATATGGATACCTGCAAAGTATCCAGCAGATTTTCCTCTCAAGAATGTGCTCGTGAACGCCCCTCATTTGTAACTTTACCATTGTGCCCCATGTTATGAGGAGATTCTGATTAAATTCTCATTACTTTTGTCGCTATAGAAAAGGAGCTGTAACATTTCAAGTGGGTGTTAAGTTGCATTATGACTTTTGTACTCATTCTGCCTGAATTATTATTCATGCTACAAGAGGTGTAAGAGCTTTTTGAAAAAGTAAGGTGTTGCTGCCCTTGCTGGAGATCTTCTTGGTGTGCATTTCGTTCTCCCCATGGTGTAAGTTATATAAGAAAAAACCACACAGGATCACACCGAGGCAGGTTTCTCAGTTCATTGAAAGGTGGTTCCACCCATCCAGTCACTCTGTCATAAACAGCTTTTCTGCTCTAAGACTCACTCTGAACATATTCTTTCACATTTTCTCCTGGGCAAAGTTCTGTGCTATGCCTGGAAATAAGTTTTGCATTACTGGTGTTTTCACTGGACCAGGAACACATAGGATTAATTTCTAGGATTATTATTTTTCTTAACTGAGTTATTAATAAACCTTTTGTACTTTTTGTTTTCTTTCCTTCGGTTTGGGGCAAACTGTCCTTATATTCCACAGGAAGTTAGAAAAAAGGCTTCAGGATTTGGTTCCTGATTATAGTTGTTTGTTTTCTGTAACCCTTATTGAAAAGAGCAGGGAGACAGCAGCCTTCTTTCCAAATGCCTACCAACAATGCTCTCATCTCATCTTTTAGGCTACACGACCAAAGAACCAAAGAAGCAATATGAGAGATGTGTAATAATATGAAACCTTTACCCACATACAAAACCTGAACAGTTTAAACAGTTTTAGAATAGGCCTGGAATTGGAAGCACTTTTTCTCCTCAATTTCCTGGTGGTTCATTAGAACAAACTTGACGAGAACAGCCATAGTATAAATCCAGCATACTGCTTTGTAAATAAGACTATTCTTTTCTTAACTGTAGTGTAAAACCAGAGTGGCTTCCAGTTTGCTTCCTGAATCTGAAACTGTTGCACACATATGTCAGAAATGTAACTGTCTCTACAGTACTTCAATTTTATGCTGGAGTTTGTTTTTTCTAGAACAGCTTGATAAGTTGATTGATTGTGTCATGAATTATTTAGAACCTGTGACACAACAATCTCCCCACAACACAATAGAATGTGACCAAAAGAAGTTGAGATTTAAATGTTTCTACATGCCAGAAAAGTCTTACTAACCAGTATTAATCATATTATTTACACATTTTCTTAAAATTGACCCATTCACACACTTCTTTTCTTTTATTGAATATGCTAAAAAAAAAAAAAAGCTGCATATGAATTTTTCAAATCAATATTAACCTTTTTTTCTTAAGCTATGAAAAATGTAATCTATTTCTGTTTGGGAATTATTACCAGGCAAGCCAATCTTCTGCTGGATGCTGTTAAAGCTTTTCAGTGCAGTAAATATTGTTGATATAATTTCCCTGACATATGGATCAGAATAATACAGATAGTTCATAGCCAATTGTTTGAAATACATTTGTGTATGAGCATCTAAGAGGAGTGGGAAATAAAACAAAAGCTTGTAAAACAACTTGATGCCAGTGTCTAGATCAGTAAAGAAAGAGGTGATTGAAAACATGTCAGAGTTTTATAGCAGAGGAAGGATTGCTATCTTATACCAGGTCAGATAGACAGAAGAAAAATTATCATGCTTTATTTGAATAAAGTATAAATATTGATTAGATTTAACATAAGAGCCTGGAAATAAAATAATTTCTACAAATATGTGATTATCTATTAAATATTCACCCAAGGATCAGAATAATAAGGTGACCGAGAAATGGTCTAGTATATAAACTGGAACAAACAAAGAATTACAAGCAGCCTCCTTCCAGCGTAATCGATCAAAGACAGTTGCACTTAAAGTCATGTGCATGAGCATGTGCTGACAGGGCCCATTACTACCACAAATACAAAAAATGAATCAGCCATTTCCCAGTAAACAGCAATCTTTGCAGCTGTTGACTACCTTCTCAAAGGTGAGTTGGCTCATTCGCCCTCTCATTACAACCCTCCAAAACTTGAGGTCTTAGAGAAGGAAGTATATCCTTTGTCTCCAACAACGCTCTGAATGTGCACATTGTTCCTGTTACATCCAAGGAGTTCTTTTTGTCCTCTTAATCATAATAGCAATTAACTACTCATGTGTGGTGTTACCTAAAACCTGATGAAGACAATTCATGATCAGCAAAAAGAAGAATGAAAAAATAAGTGTCCCCTGGAGGTGTTAAAGGCCAGGCTGGATGGAGCTTTGACCAACCCGGTCTGATGGGAGGTGTCCCTGCCCAGGGCAGGGGGGTTGGAACTAGAGGATCTTTAAGGTCCCTTCCAACCCAAACAATTCCATGATTCTATGATTTTTGGAGAAGTGAAAACAAGTATAGTTTATTGACACACCTGATTAAACTAGTCAATACATTTTTAATGTAAGGCATTTCCCAAACTGTGTGATGTATCCCATTATGGGTCAAGGAAGCACATGAGCTATCCTCATCTGGAGGTGGAGAGTATGAGAAGTTATATAAGTTATTCACAAATCTCTTAATTGCAATTAAGACGGTAGAGTAGGCATGAAAGCTAGAGCTCACTTGTCAGGGTGTAAGTCGGTAAAAACAATTCCTTGAGAGGTCATGCAATTGGCATAGTTGTATTGTTATCCTACAGGCATTATAAGATACCCATCAAAACTTACAGACAACACATAAACTTCAACAGATACTAAGTAAGGCCATGAAACAAATTTTTGCTCCCTGGTTTCCAGCCACCTTTCTAGTTCAGCCACACCAACTTATCTATTTTTACTCGCAGAAAGGAATCTCATTTTTGTTCCAGGGCTGTAGTTGGCATCTCAAAATGCTAACATAATGCATACATAGCTACCCCACCTCCAAAATACTTCCCTGACCTAAACAGTGCTCAAATAGAAACATCCAAGATTCTGTTATATGGTGAGGAGTGGCATTGTCCCTAGCTGCTGGCAATGCAGGGGAGATTCTTGTATTTGGATATCCACATTGGCCACCTAAATATACAGAAGACCAACAGAGAAACTGTATTCTGACCTTTCTAATAACAAATACTAATTTGGAAGCCCCTTCTGCCCATTCACATTCTATAAACTGATGCACTGTTGCTGAAGTGGACAGGGAGGGAAAAGGATTTTCAATGTAGACCTACTACACCTCTCACATACAGATTACAGCTGTTAAAAACAGATAGACCATTTTTCCCAGATTTTACAAAACGTGTCCTTGGAACAGTAGTTTGAAAACCACTTTGTCATTTTGAATTTCAAGTGTCATTAAAATGTTTAATTTCCTTCATGAATATTTGATCCTTACCCACAAGAAGGAAAAAAAAAAAAAAAAAAAAAAGGAAGATTTTTCCAGTTTTTAATTCTTTCTCACCCACTTAACAAGGAATTTGGTAAGGGTGATGTTACCAGAAATGGAATCAACCAATTAGTGAGACTATTTATGAAGAAGTAACATGGGAGATTTAAGAATATTGAAAGAGCAGTAGAGAACGCAAACCGTCACAGTGTTTTTAGACTGCAACAGCTTTTGTGGTAGAGCACCAGGATTAAAAAAAAATCTCATTTAATTATTTTATCTTCCACCGTTGCTGTCAATTTCTATAAACAACTGAGTAAAGAAAGATGAACTGGGAGAAGTAAACTAAAGCTTAATTAAGAAGGTATTTTTCTTTCTTTCCTACTCATGCATGTGAGTATGCCCATGCCCATGCATGTATCTTGTCTGTAGGATACAGCAGACTTGCCATTTCCTTACTTTGCTAATTAAAGACACCATATTCCCTGAATAGAGTGTTGGAGGTATATTCTTAAGGATTCATTTTTAAAACAAAATGACAGTCACGTTTATAATTCTTGTACACACAGCCTATTTACACATAGCCACTTTAATTAAATTGACATTTCACGCCTTTTCAAAGCTAGAACTATTCCAAAAGAGATCAACGCGGAAAACCTTGGATATCACACCAAAAAAAGTGGTAGTATTTGGAGTTGAGACAAGAATATTTTTTAGGCTGCAGCTGAAAGCCTATGGAGGCCTGAAAGATATGAAATCTAATTATTATATCTGAATACAGTGAAATACCGCTGAAACAGTGCGGTGACTGATAAGGAGGCAGAAAACACACTTCCAAGAAGGGTATCTGTAAACTACCAAAGGACTAATGAAAATCTACCCAACATATCTACGGCATGATATGAGGGTGTACCCACCAGGAAATACCTAGCTTGAGTATTTAAAGATGATGCCTATCAGAAACTGAATAAATAGTGCTGCCAATGGGGGGAATTTTCTGCATGTTTATGCATGGAAAATAACCAATTAAAAGTCGCATTATAGAAGGTAATAAGCAGGAGGGGAATTCAGAATACAGTGTGTAGGGAGCTGGCATATAAAGGTAATGTGTAGCTGTCCTCCTTTGGATCTGGGCTGTTAAAGCTCAGTGTGCATCGTTTACTCAGCACATACTGCTGTGTTTATCTATCCTGCTGCTCTCACACGGCCACCTGTGTGACAATGCACTGTGAAGAAGAGCTGAGTGGCTCTACGAGGTAGACTCAGACTCGGAGTAGCCAACAGGCACCCGTAGGTGACCAGGCTGCACGTTGAAATACCGTGAGTGGGTCGAGTCTCAATTATTTGGAGTGCCCAAAGATCTGATTAATTTCTCATTGTTTTCAGCATTACACTGAAAAGGTACTTTAACATTTTAAGTGGATGTTAAGCTGCTCTCATCCCACAACCAGTGGGATGAAACCCACAACCAGTGGGATGAAACCATAGCTTTGGTCAGGGTATCATCCAGTGCCCACATTTCTGTTCTGGAAAAGTATTTCATTTTACCTGCCTGCACTTCTCTATGTTGTGTATCATCGTAAGGCCATAGAGAATTAACTCTGCACCAAGCACTACTTGTCATTACGGCCTATTAGTTACAGAAACACGTGGAACTATAAGAACTAGCACACAAAACTAAGCAAAAGCTAGCTGCTAGTTAGATGATGCCACTACAACTTGGCAAACTAAACCAAAACTCCAGTCCAGTCACAGCCTGACAAGTCCTGAGGATGGTGTCCCTCACGTGGCACATCCCATAATTACTGAGGTACAAAGCTACACGTGCATGGTCTCTCCTCCTCACTGCCAGCTACACAACAGGGGTCCACATGCTTATCTATCTCTGAACAGCATTTTAATGTTTCTGCCACCTCTAAAGTACTTCCTCAACAGCAGCCAACCTCCCCATCTTTAATGGGACAGACAAACTCAACGTGTCTCCAATATCACTAATAACCTTGCTGGACACATTAAATGTGAGTATGTTGAATATTTGAGCCGAGTATCACCCTTCACATAACAACCACAGCAAAGCTATTTAGATAGGGCATTTCCATCTGAGAAAAGTGCCCAATATCTTGCAATGTATAATTTGCATAACCAAGAGATGGCAGCACTCCATCAACCATTTGCCTGAAGTATTTATTTGAAAATCATTATGCCTCTGCAAGCAGGATACCTCTGTGTGTCAACAACACTACAAGACTAAAACAATGGAATAACAATGGAGTGAGACTAGTGATTATTATTCTATTGCTTTAAAATAGATCTGTAAAGATGAAATTCATTCACCAGTATCTTGAATCATTTCTTACCCAGCTTACACCCTAAGAATAAGATATAGCAAGTTTGGTTTTTTTTAATTTGGCTGTTTTACAGATGTATCTTTTCAAAACATGTTTCATAAGATAACAAAATGACCTAACTCACCTTTCACCAAAACTTAAGAAGCATATATATATATATATATATCAAATATATGCTTCCATTTAAAGCACTGTCTCAGCCTTTTCTCAGCAGCTGGAAGAGTTCCCTGGTAATAATATAAAGGATCAAGGCATCTCTAAAAATTTAATTATGTATTTTATATCTATATATAGAGAGAAATATACTGCTGATCGTTTCCTGCAGACTGGTGCTGACAGAAATTGGAAGAGTTTAGCATTTCCCAAAGGCCTTCATTGTCCCATATCATCAGGCTCACACATATACAAGAGGTTGTTAGCAGTGGTAATTAACATCTTTTACCACATTCACTCCAATTTACTTTTAGACTCTACAAACAAGTGTATGAACTTCAGCAACAATCTTCAAACAACACTACACGGGAAATTAGTCACACCACTATATGGACACTATGAGGTGATTAGGAAACCGTAAAAGGCAGATGACAATGAACTAAACTGGAAAGAAAAAATGTTGAACTGAGATGATGGTGTTGGATGAGTTCTGAGAACAGTACGATTTAACTTAATGAGGAGGTTCAGAACTGACTAAAACTAACGCTGGTTTCCACCTGTTCCTTATTGATGAAACTCACTTTTCTAAGAAAAAAGCCAGGTTCAAACAACATTGATTGTATTTCAGAAAAATACAACACAAATAAGTTGCATAATTTCACTGAGGGTCTTACTGTTTTTTGCATCTATATATTATTCTTGCTTTCCAATATCTATATTGATTTTCTCCTATTGCAACACATTTTACTTTAGTGTCCCTCTAATTTCATTTATGTTACACTTAATTTAATCCAATACACCAGGAAAATCAGGTTTTTTTCACAGAAACTACTGGTCATAAGGTTTTGGGGGTTTGTTTTGGGTTTTCTTTTTAAATGTGACCTTGTTCTTCCATGACATCTCTATCTCTACTGAAAATGTCCACCACTATTGCATTCATCCCTGATATTTCTAATTATACAAATAATGGTCTTTCTTAGAAGACCAGCAGGTGGATTCAGCTTTGTTTAAAAGCTTAAGAAATACTACACAGCATGAGTATCACTCCAAAAACAATTCTGTATTTCATCAAAAGATACCAAGTGTGTGCGGTAACAAGAAGCTGAATAGCAAGCATCTTTTTATTCTATCTTTTATTCTAAAATAATGTGTCCGTCTTAAATTACCACAGACTACATGAGACTACAGCTATCATGGGAACAAGCCTCTAACTGATCATCTCTCTTTGTACTTTGCTGAAGCATTAGGTGACAGCAGCAACTTTCTCCTCTTTCTCATACAAATTAATCTTGCAGCCTATAATGAGCTTCAGTGTCACTGGAAGGACACCCATGACATTGTACATTCTGGCTAGATCAAAACAGTCCAAGGAAACGGACAAGTTCTCCAAAATACAGATTGGAAACTAAGATTTTATGACTCCATTTCTGATTATGGGCCTGGATTCCCCATTCATTTTTGGTTCAATACATTTTCAGAGGGTAACAAATGAAATCTCAAGAACCTATATTGTGAAGAATTTATAACGGCATGTTTATTGAATTAGAATTAACACAACAGAAATCCTATCTTATATAAATATGCTTTAAAAGACCTGAGAAAAATTAAGTATCATTCCTGGAGGTAAAAATAATTTTTTTTCTCTCTGAGATAAGCAATTCTTCCAGAGCTCCTCTTCCACCCATACTGTGATGTGGTTGTATCAGAATCAATAATCTATTTATAGATAAAAGGACAATTTTTTACTCAGCAGCTAGTAGATTTCTACTGCTTTCAGTTATATTTTAGTATTCCTTTTAAGTTGGGTTTTGTTTTTGCTTTCTCCAGATAGAAAACTTTAGATAGCTACTTTGAAGATAATTCCTATATCAAGCTGAAAGCACAAAAGATAAAGTTCAAAACTTTTTTATGTTTCAACTTAGGACAGCCCACTTCTGCCATTTGTTCCCAACACAGGGACATCAGGGTTGTCTTTGAGAGGTCCTGGAAAACAGGCGAGGTGCCCAAGGACTGGAGGAAGGCCAATGCCATCCCAGTCTTCAAAAAGGGCAAGAAGCAGGACCCGGGAAATTACAGATCAGTCAGCCTCACCTCCATCCCTGGAAAGGTAATGGAACGCCTCATCCTGAGTGTCATCTCAGAGCATATGGAGGAAA
>BJBW01003826.1:107897-164387 GCA_004320125.1 Scolopax mira
ATTTACCAAGGGGAAGTCATGTCAGACTAACCTGATAGCGTTCCATGATGTCATGACTGGTTGGATAGATGAGAAGAGGGCAGTGGATATTGGCTTCAGCAAGGCTTTTGACACTGTCTCCCACAGCATCCTCATAGGTAAGCTTAGGAAGTGTGGGTTAGATGAATCCACAGTTAAGTGGATTGAAAACTGGCTAGAAGATAGACCCAGAGGGTTGTGATTAGGGGCACAGAATCCAGCTGGAAGTCTGAGACAAGTGGTGTTCCCCAGGGGTCAGTACGGGGTCCAGTCTCTTTAATATATTCAACTCTTCAATATATTCATCGATGACCTGGATGAAGGGATGGAATGTACCCTCAGCAANNCCCTCAGCAACTTTGCTGATGACACAAAACTAGGAGGGAGGAGAGGTGGCTGACACCCCAGAAGGCTGTGCCACCATCCAGCGAGACCTGGACAGGCTGGAGAGATGGGCCAAGAAAAACTTAATGAAATTTAACAAGGGCAAGTGTAGGGTGCTGCACCCAGGGAGAGATAACCCCCTGCACCAGTACAGGCTGGGGGCTGACCTGCTGGAGAGCAGCTCTGAGGAAAAAGACCCAGGAATTCTTGTGGACAAAGGATGACCATGAGCCAGCAATGTGCCCTGGTGGCCAAGAAGGCCAATGGCATCCTGGGGGGCATCAAGAAGAACGTGACCAGCAGGTCAAGAAAGGTCACCCTGCCCCTCTACTCTGCCCTGGTGAGGCCCCATCTGGAGTACTGTGTCCAGTTCTGGGCTCTCCAGTTCATGAAGGACAGGGAACTGCTGGAAAGGGTACAGCAGAGGGCCACAAAGATGATTAAGAGCCTGGAGCATTTCTCCTATGAGGAAAGGCTGAGGGACTTGGGTCTTTTTAGTCCCAAGAGTCCCTTGGGAGAGAAGACATAAGGGGGATCTGATCAATGCTTACAAATACTTAAAGGAAGGGTGTCAGGAGGACGGGGCTGGTCTTTTCTCAGTGGTGCCCAGTGACAGGACAAGAGGAAATAGGCATAAACGTGAGTATATGAAGTTCCACCTAAACATGAGGAGGAACTTCTTTCCTGTGAGAGTGCTAGAGCACTGGAAGAGGCTGCCCAGAGAGGTGGTGGAGTCTCCTTCTCTGGAGACATTCAAAACCCGCCTGGACAAGTTCCTGTGCAATGTGCTCTAGGTCTACCCAGTTGGTAGACCAAACCCAGGTGGGTTGGACTAGATGATCTCCAGAGGTCCCTTCCAACCCCATATGATTCTATGATCCTCTGAAACACTGCTATTTAGCTCGTTTTCTTACTTTCCACCCTGTAATCTTGCTTTGGATTCCTTTACCTACAAGTTGCCCCACCAGTCTGCTCAACAACCCATAATAGGGTTCAATTTTTGTCATGTCTGTGATGAAGACTTAATTAAGTTACCAACTCCCAATACATTAATTTATAACATGTTCTTAGAAGATGTGTTTTAGATGTTATTATGCCTGATGACTTCAGGATGGCATTCCTGAATTTTTATAAAGAAAATACACAAAAACATGCCACAGTGAAATTTAACACAACCTTTTTACAAAATTGATGGCACCCCGTAAGTTGTACTTTTTATTCAAAAGAGCAAAATTTCTCAATTCAAAAATGACTAAGGGCAAAAGGCAGGACCATAACAGAGACTGGATGCAAAATTTCCAGCACCATGAGTTCAGATTTAAATTTTAGGTTGAACCCTCCAAGGTGCTTGTGTCACGTCTTGTGTCACAAGGTTCTGGTGTTATTATTTGGGGTATTTAAAGGTTTATCATGCTTTGATGTCTCTGAAGTTACTTCTGCTTTACAACAATTTCAAGAATATCATGAGTTTAAGCACATTTGATGAAATTTAAGATCAATGTAAACTCAAATCAGTAGAAATACACACAGGCTTAATGCTGAGAAGCTGAAGAACTAAGTGAATGGATAAGAAAGATGTTTTCATTGTGTTTCATGTAGAAAAACATGTTTCTTATCCATGCTAATGTAACCGGTTTGCTGAAAGACATTTAACTACAAATTTTGAACTCATCCACCAAAAAGTACAGTGTATGTCTAAAATAAAACTGGTTGATACCTTAAGTGAATGCAAGCCAATAAATAGCGTCATGTTGGAATTTTAAGATACAATGGTTTTAGTGACAGAATTCAGGAGGACAGATCACAGCTGTGGCAGCCTGCCCCACATCAAAACTAAGCTGGAAGAAATTTAGGCAAGCTCATATTGTATCTCTTAAATTATCTTGAACAAAAATTTTGCTTTCGTCCTGCTTTTATAAGAATAAAAATTATGATGCTATGCCATGGGAGACAGTCGTGGTTCATTCAGTTCCTAAATTAGGGCAGATTTAAAAGGTGACTGGCTATTACAATCCTGAGAAGTTTCCTTGATCACCTGCAAAGCGATTTCTCAGCTCTGGGAAGATAACCACGGTCAGAATTAAATGTTTTAGCGTTAACACCTACATCTCAGCTCCTCTGTCTTACTTCGAAGACAATTGACTAGGAATTGTTAATTTGCACTACTATCTACTATTTAAATACTGCATTTGTTAACCGGTAGTGCAATGTTTACCTTAACTTTTAAAGGGAGGAGCTACCTGCTGTCAGACACCTCTACAAAGCAAGACTGATCAATGAAACATGCAATTTATTGAAAAGGAATACGTTCCTTTTTCTTTTTTCTTTTCTTCTTTTCTTTTCTTTTCTTTTTTTCTTTTTCTCTCCTCTCCTCTCCTCTCCTCTCCTCTCCTCTCTTCTCTTCTCTTCTCTTCTCTTCTCTTCTCTTCTCTTCTCTTCTTTTCTTTTCCCAGATTAAACGCACCAGTTTCACTAGCTCTATGCAGGAAGCTACTGCCCACAAGCCACTTTCAGTGCATCCTTGCCCTTGCCTGCTGCCTGCGCCTGTTACACCAGAGTGAGACCTGCCACGTTCACTGCAAAAAGCCCAGTAGGTTATATCTCTGTGCACAGACTGGTACGTCAGTTATTGTTGATCCTGATAAACAATCACCTCCCGGTTAACAAAACACACACCGCTCACTTTCTGCATGATTTAACATTTCATAGATAAACTCAACAGCCCGCTCTACCCTGAGTAATGAGTCAGATCTTCCTAAACACTTGGTTGAAGTTTGTTTACAGCAATGTTGCTTGCCATATCAGGGGGAGGAGGTGTCTGCATTTCTTTTATATATATATATACACACACATACATAAACTTTTTATTTTTTTTAAACAAACAGAACTGACAAAACTGTCAACTCGTTTTATTGTTTCAACTTATACAAATAGAATTAAGCTACAGGCAGTCTATTAATAAAGGGCAAGACAACAAAACCATTCACAATCTTCAAGGCAGGTTTTAATCTCCCAGAAAAAATCAATTTTATTTAGAATAAACTAGTAGAGAATGGAGATTACTCCAGGGAATTACTCTTTAAAGTATGATGGAGAAATATAGATTTTCTTCTCTACAGGAGTATGATGTTGCAGTGCATATAAAATGTACCATAACAATTACACAAAGACTTCTTTAAAAATTCCAGGCTTATTAACCCTATAGCTTTCTTGAAAAAAAAAAAAAGAAAAAAAAAAAAGAACTTTTGATAATAACAAGAAAAAGCATAATTAGAGAGACAAATACCTGGAAGAAAAAGCTTAGAGCCTTGAAAAAGTTACCCTGTACTAATGAACCATTCCACCAAATCCCAGGAGGTGGAAAGACATTGTGTGTGTCGACTCCAGTGCAGAAGAACTAACCTTATGCCCTTGCTTTCCATATCTATTGCATCTCCAAACCGTCACAAAGGGATGAACACAGAGGGTGAAGTTATATTAATACAAGTTAAATGACCGCCTGGAATACAGCTGCCAAGCCCTTGGCTCACAGATGGTGACACTTTGTCTTGGAGTCCAAACCTTTCCAAACAACAAATTCTGCGCTCGGTTATACCTGTAGAGGTCTGCAGCTGAGCACGTCTTCATCAGCTTCAGAAGGGAGAATGAAGCTGTAGTTACCAAACACGGAATTTGAGGCATTTCCACTCCAATGTAGACACTACTGGGTTTTTAACATTCATCGCTTGGAGAAATCAGAATGACTTCAAGTCCTGACTTCTTGTTAACAGGGTCAGTATTTCCCTTTTTACCCCCAGTACATATTTCTCTACGCCAGAGAAGTGAGACCTGAACTCTGTGCCTGTTATTCCCACTGCAGAAATTTAAAGAACCTTTTGATTCACTGAGAAACAACCAGCATGAAGGCTGGACTACTGGCAAAACCACTTCTCAGCTCTTCACACTCTTTAACTGTCTATGCTCCAAGCTCCTGGTCAAGTACCAGTTAAAGCCTTCTTCTAACACTTAATTAGGGAAAATGATAATTTGTATTTTGCAGAAACTACAGACTCATAAGTGCAGTGACAGCTTATGGTCATGTCTGGTTAGCAGGAGTGTTTAGTGGCTGTTGGAGATCACTTACACTTTCAAAAGACATTTAGCTTGCTTTTTTTTAGACAAAGATGCAACCTAAAAACCCAAGCCTGAATACTTTATAACTCTCAGAAATTGCTTTGTAGCAGTCACAGCCACTTAGGTCAGAAGGAGATCTTGTAGCTGAGCAAGGAGAAAAGTTCAGATCCAGAGCTGAGCAGAATCTTATAACTTTCTTGTCTTTATTAAATCCAGAAATATTCATGAATATTTAACAGTTAAAATTTTGCCATTACTGCAGAAAAATTTTTTATGCCTAGAAGTTGTTGTATCCTGCCTTTGTTTATACTTTAATCTGATTTAGCTCCAAAGTAGGCATTTTCTATATTTGCAGAGAAATTCAGTTTTCTAGTGAAACTAACCTCTCCTCCATCTGTAGAAAATAGTTGTTGGCCTTATTGATAGAGGAGCTTTTGCGTTGAGGTTACATTACTGATAATTAAGCTAATCTGGGTGTAAACGACCTGCACTGGAATAAAACGAAGCTGATGTAGATGTGGCTTACACAGTTTGAAAGCCAAGTTCACACAGGTGTCACAAGTACACACAGGAGGGTTTGATATCACTGGGGGTGGGAGGGAAAGCTTTCATCAGCAGATGCTGCACCATTGTGCTTGTGGGTATGGATGCAGATGTACAGATTTGGGTAGCAGTTGACACTTCTTCCATACACCTACACTTCTGAATGAGGTTGGTAGCTATGCAACGGCTCTGCTCGTAACCACACGTCGGGGGCTCTGCTGACATTGTCACTGTAGCGTTTCAACGCCGGCTGCCTTCCGTCCTCCTCCTTCATCCCAACTCCCCTATTCTTTGTTGTAGGAAATAACAACCCAGACAACGGCAATGCCTCTTTTCCTTATTGGTAAACATTCTCTGGGCACATCTGCTGTGATGATGATAAGGCAGAGGTCTGCTCTCAAATGGGAAAAACAGAATGTCAGTTTACATAATGGCCAGAAAACAAGAAAAAGAACCTACGCGCTCGAGCAGTGAGCCTGTTTCTATCTTGCTTCATTGTCTTAACAGGATTCTTATTGTGTTTATATTTAGAGACATGGGAAACTGTGCTAGCCACGCTACCCATTGTTACTTAACCTCAAACAACCTATATAATATGCTGTCCATTAAGGAACCCGAATATAGACTCTAATCAAGGTGGCTAAACAAGATATAGGAAAATAAAGCTCCTTGCTTCCTCCTTGTTTGGGAAAAAACAAACAGGAAGGCTCCCTCTTAGACTCACCTCAGCAAAAATGAGTGGGGGGTTTGGGTTTATTTTTACAGGCTCAGAGAAGATTTTAGCTCTCTGTGGTGCACCTGTTTGGCTTTTTCATCATGGACAGAAACACTTCAGCAACTTATTTCCCAATTAGGAAACTTTTATCTTTTCTTTACTTTTTAGGGACAGTGTTTATTAGAAAACTGTTTTAAAAAACAACAGTGGAAACCTGACATAACTGAGACAGCACTGGATGATCATCAGCAAATTGCTTTTGATAACATGTTAGTATGTTGAGCTTGGGTAGGCTTGCTTCAATGCTGTATAGCCAACAAAACATTATCAAATAACTTGAATCCACATAAATGATATTAAATTGAATATAGTGTTCCTAATGAAAACAGAGCCTTGGTGATAAGAGTCCATGATTCCAACTCCCATACGTCAGTGCTGCAGATGACTACCAGTGGCCACAGAACCTGAAACTTTTAGTGCAAAACCATTTCGCATGCAGAAAATACTTACAATGACCAGTGGTTAAAAATACAGTAAATTTATTTAAACGGCACCTTTGTCTTGAGGACCCATAATATACGGGCCTTCCAAATCAGCCATGGATGAGAATCCTAAATCCTGTAAAGCTTTAAATTGACAAATTTATATAGACAGCTTTTGCCTCTTTCTGTAGTGTTTTATCCTGTTACACATAACCATAGCATTCAGGATCCCTCAATAATTATTGGGGTTTCCTATAGAAATGTTCAAACTTTGGACAGTTAATTTAACATAAAGTAATAACAGTCCCTGGTACACAGCAGAGAGAGGTTGCAAGCAGACAGCAGTACAATTCTTTTTCTTTTAATTACTTGGCCCTGATGTACGTAAGGCTGTGAAGATGGCCTATCAGGTATGCCACAGGCTATGGGACCCTCACACCAGAAAAGCACCTCTTTTAATAGATAGATAAGAGATGAAAGGCAAGGTTTCCTCAGCTGCTATCCTTAGCAAACATATTTCCTTGGTGAGCAGACTTCTTACTATCTTATCTTGTCACCCTGTCACCAAACCACATGAGATTGATATAAAGATACGGAGAGTAAAAAGGCTGTAGTTCTTCTTTCTTACCTCCCCTTTCATTTTCCAATACATTTGGAATCCTCCTGTGCAAAGATCAAGAGGAAAGCGGGAGGCGTGCAAGAGCAACATCAGCCTCCAGGAAGAGCTCGGGGAAAAAGTGATGCTGCATTGCACCTTCCTACTCCACGTGCAAGGAGAGAGCCCTTTCATGTGAACTCCACTTCCAGGGAGCGTAGCGATAGGACGAGTGGTAATCGTTTTAAACTGAAAGATCAAAGATTTAGATTAGATATTAGAAAGAAAATCTTTACTCTGAGGGTGATGAAACGCTGGAACAGGCTGCCCAGAGAAGATGTGGATGGCCCATCCCTGGAGGTGTTCAAGGCCAGGCTGGATGGGGCTTTGAGCAACCTGGTCTGGTGGGAGGTGTCTCTGACCAGGGCAGGGGGGTTAGAACTCAATGATCCAAACCATTCTATGATCCTGTGTTAGTTTCCTTTCTCTGCTGCTCAGGTTTCACATGTATATCATACCCCATACGTCTTGGACTTAGTGTTGGAGATTAGACCAAGCTGGTTTCTGGGAGAAAGACCAAAGGCTGGCCTCACAAGGAATGGCTGCAGTAAGATTTCAGTTAGATTTTAGAATCAGACCTTTACTATGACTTCATGTAATTATCCTCACGGCTTCCTCCCCCACCCTCAGAGTCTCCCTTTCTTTCAGGTGGTGGCACTGCTGCACCGTTTGTGGCACTCACTACACATCCCTTTGCCAGATTTTAGAGTGGATCTTAACAAGTAATTAGAACAGTTTTCACTAGCTCATGCTGTCGGCTCCTGCATGATCCAAATGGCTCTCAGGGGATGTTACATTATGGTTGGTTTGTTATTGTTTGTTCCAGGCCGGTGCCATCAGACAAAAGCGTTATAAAACCGGGGAGTGGTATTAATCACAATTTCTTAGGTGTCTATGTCTGCCATGTCCTTATTCTCACTTTCTCTTTTTTTTTTTTTTTGCTTGGCTTTCATTTTGTTCTGAAAGAACAATATGGTGTGATGTACAGAGCACTTTGCCACATAAAAGCTTGGCAATAGGCTGAAATATTTGTAAGGTTAAATTAAAAAAAAAAAAAAGTCTGAGAGAAAGATAAGCATTGCATTTCAGCAACTTCATCTCTTTGTTAGGGATGACTGGATCAGTATCTGAGAGCTTCCTTGCAAACAGCCAAATTCCCACCAGCTCCGAGTATTTCAAGCCCCTAAATTCAACCAAAGCTTAACTACTTCCCATTGTGTGGCCCCATATCTAACTTGACTTCAGCATACAATGTGGAGTCTCCCCTGCTGTGCATCACCAAAACAAGCCCCTTTGAAAATTGTGTTTACTGTCATTTCAAAACCCAAAAGAATTTTGAAATTCACTGAGATGGCACCCCAATCCCTGTGTTAAGAGAGCTACTTAGGCATATAGGGGGAGGAAAATAAACAGAGTAAATATGACTAATTTATTCCATTTCTGACCTTATTGATTCCAGGTCCAGTGGGCATTTAAGCCTGTTAATTGAGGCAATGATAAGTAATAATAGGTAATAATAACTTTAGCCTGTTCTACCTCCTGGGTCTTTTCAGTACAATGAAGTGGCTATTCCATATTATAAAACAGAAGCCCTCCAACAGAAAATCCACCAACACAACTGAAGGTCCTCTAAAAATATGAAAAAGAAAGAAGAAACAACCTCTTTTGCAGGATGGTAAAGGAAACTGGACAGTTGTTAAATGTGTTTTGCAAAGAGCACTACGAGCCTGGTAGGTTATTGACTGATCTAGCAATAATAACAACAAGTCTGCATGTATGTAGTGCTTTACATCTTCAAAGTGCTGTGTAAACAGTAACTAATTGATCTACTCTGAAAAACAACTGCTTCCAGTGTAATATCAAGTATGTAGTCACAAGAGAACAAGTTATTAACTAAAGGAAGAAATTTATTTGAAAATCTATTATCATAAATTATACTGATTTTTTTTCTCCTTTTTTAAATTATTCCCTCTGCAGTCTGATTAATGTCTGGATTAATTTGCTCATGATTTCTGGAAATTTAGTAAGTGCAAACTTAATGGGAGACTGATAGAAATGTCAGAGGTAATTGATGCTTTAATGGGCATGAAATCTAGAAAAGTACCTGATCGGAATAGATTCACAATGGCCTTTGTTAAAGCACTAAGGTAAAACTCCCCATAGCAGGCTCACTTCTTTAGACAAGTTTAGTAAATTGTGTACCATGAATATTCTCTGCTTCCAGAACTTGGAGGGACAAAGGATCTACCAAAGCAATATAGCACTTTCCTCACTAACTCCACACATTGTATTATTACCTACCTCATTTTTATCAACATTTTGAAATGACAGCATTTTCAACTGAATGATTGAATAGAAGATTTTTTTTTTTTTTATATGATAATAAAAGTCACTTGTATCATGACACACAAGGACAAAAGTATTATAGAAGTTAGGGCCTTTCCATTTCTTTTTTTTTTTCTCTACTTGGATTGATACAAAAAGTTTCTGTTCCCATTCTTGGTTTGTCTGTTCTTTTAAACAAGGCCTGATCTGATCTCTGAACCAGGTAAATCCTATTATTCCGTTACAGTCATGAATACAAAGAAAACATTCCATAATCTGTCCACAAGAATCTAATCCGGGTCTGTTTCTTAATGGAATATCCACACCATGATAACGCATATATTGTGTGTTATCAGGAGGCAAAAATATCTTAATCTGTGAAAGCTGGTAGGTGTCAGCACTCTGTTTATCACTACAGTGTTTGCAAACCTTTTTTTTTTTTTTTTTTTTAAGGAGAAATAAAGCTGGAAAACCACCAGTGAATCTCAGTTTATCACAACAGACTGTAACACTCCTGTCTGCAGTGTCCCTGCCATATATTGAAAGTCATCTCTCAAGTTCTTTTCCCCCTCTGTTAATACCATGAAGTTCTGGCTGCTGCACTTGCACTGCCCATCCTCACATTAGCTCTTGTGAGAGCCAATAAGTAAAAACCATTGTAATGCTGTCTGGCTTGTAAATGGGAAGAACAATAAGGAAAGTCTGAGTCTGACAGCCAGCAGTCCATGGTGATTACAGAGAAAAGGGACTGCGTTTTTTACTCTCTTTTTGTTATTGTTATTAAGGTCAGTGTCATCCATCAAGATGCGGAGTTATTTCTGACACAGTTTCAAAGGTCAATTGGTCATGTGCGACGACAAAAGCAATTCATGGAATAATGTACCCAAAAACTGGGGAATGTGCCTTTTCACTTTCTATTGTTGTGCCCCTACTCATATTTCAATGCCAGAAATCGACAAAGAGAGACATTTGAAAATACCAGTTAAGTAAACAACCAGAAGAAACCGCAAGTAACTCATTGATGTATAGTCTGAAAGCCACAGAAATTCTCCTTCTAGGCTACCATTCCCTTTATTCCAAATATTCACTCAGTTTTGAGCCAGGAGAAATATTTCATTGGCCTCCCCGTGCTACAAAGTGGCAGATTTCTTAAATAGGCTCCTGGTCCTACTCCAATGGAAGTCTAGTAGCAAAACTCCAAGTATAACCTCTCGTGCTACAATTCACTTGGCTGGCACACTACCATTTTTGTCCTTCCTTCCAGGAGTTTGAGGATGAATCTTTTCCTGAGTTTTAATTCAGGGGAAATCTTAGGCCAAGTCCACAGGGGTTTCATCACCGTATCTGCCACATTTCCACAGTAGGAACTGCTGACATGGGTAATAAATGGGTGCAGACTGAATCCAACAACCAGCAGGACACTGAATGAGAAATTCCACTTTTACCCTCTACTGTGCAATGGCTGCACAAATACAAAGCTGCAATACCTTCTGCCACCCTCATCCATCTCTCCTTGATAGGAAGGCAGGAATATCAGTGCTTCCCATGTACTCGAGCCAGGCAGAGGAGAATTCTCTACCGGGCATGTGAAGCCCAAACAAGAGGCCCCTAACTCCTGTGCTCCACTCCTTTGTGACAAAGAAACTTGCTGGCTGTTAATTTCTCAGTGAATAACTTTGGAAACAAGGACTCCTTCTCCTAATGAGTTTCAAAGCTGAATTCTCTGGGAATATAAGCACTGTAATTCAGAACTGCAACCTGTTTCTCTTTTGAACTGATCTACCTAGGCCATAAATTATATGGGCTTCCCTTCCCACCATACAGGCCCATACAGCACTTCGAGTAAATGAAATAGTAGCATTATCCTTCTGAAATTATAGACAGAAATAAGCATGTAGCCGGGTTGCATGGGGACTGCATTACCCACCGGGGTGTGGATTGGTACCTTCAGTATTTTCTGTGCAGTTTAGCTCATTTCATTTGACAGCAGCTTATTTGGAGGCCACAGATCTAATGGAGTGCTCCTGGCACTCACGATCACTATTGATCACTTAATTGCAATGTAGTACCATAGAGTGATACGGAAGTTATATGGTAAATAATTAACAAGTACAGTTGTATTTGTTTCATTTAATTTCACAGCTTTACAAAATTTGTGGAGTAGTCGTTCATAAATTAGGCTTAAACGCATCCCATGAGTGGTAACAAAGTATTTAGTAGAAAACACTGCAGTGAATTTCCTCTCTCTTCTAATGTTTGCAACATAAAAAACAGAAAGCATATACTGAAGGCTGCATTATACCATTAAATTTGGAGTACAGCACCCAAGAACAGAAATAAGCTTAAACAGAAGGATTTACTTGGAAATCTTGGATCTAGGAGGTGCAAGACAGTTGTCATCTCCCCGTTAGCGTTAAGCTCATCACGCACAGCCACATTTTTACCCATCCCTGATGTACTAAACTAGCATAAACACAAAACTGATATTTTGAATCAATAATATTAGTCAGTAAGACACATCCAGTTTAACAGGAATCAGGAATATATGCATTGGGTCAGTTGTTAACAGCCTGTTTAGTCTCACTTTAGAGGCCATCACACACTGACAGGCATATATATTGACAAAACAGCTCCTGAAAGTAAAAACATTCATTATTTAACTGTAGAATCAAAGCAGTCATTAAAAAAATGAGATTCTGAAAAGCTGGAGACATTTCTATTTTATCTTTGTCAAAGGCTTGCTGCATTACCCATTAGGATGGGCAAGCTTTACTTTTTCAAACATTGCACATGTCAGCCTGTTGCCCCCAACAAAACACTAACCTCTTTTCTGAGGAAGAATCCCATTTAAACACACAGAGTCACAAGGGGGTTATTCTTCTGTATTCTCAGGGTTTGCCCTTCCCAGATAAAACCAGTACTGTAAACTCAGCAGGAGATTAAGACAAAGTTCTCAAAACCAATGGCTCAACCATTGTCCTTCTATAGTTTTCAAGTGTGGGCTCAAGATAAGGCACTTCTCAGCAATAATTCCTTTTTTCCTGCTTCTTCATCCTCCCACTGCCTTGTAGACAAACACACTTGGATAGTGCATTCAATACCCCAATAACACACAGATTGCTATACAAAATTCAAAAATTACTGTGTAGCAGCTTCAAATTCTGTCATCTATTTTCAGAGCTTTGCCAGTGACCACACATTAGAGGTACAAAATTTTAGAACACCATTATAGGCTTTCCAGTGATTCTCTCAACTCCCCTGCTACATCGTGATTCCTTCTGTGAAAAACATTTAAAGTATTAGTTAAATGATCACTTAATTTTGCCTCTGCAAAGACAGAGATAACCTGTGCTACAAAGACGTATTGAGAAACTGAGCTGCACAATTCCTTTTTTTAACTCCCAGTATTTTCCTCTCCTAGACAAAGCTCTTGGGTGAAAAGAACTGTCTTTTCTAAAATGCCAGGGATCTGTGGGTGCTAAAAGGCATTAATGGCCCTGACCCGCCTTACCAGGGAGGGGACCCACTCCCCTGCCCCTGGGCCCAGGGGCCCCACTTAAGCCCAGGTTTTACAGTCCTTGCCTGAAATATTTAGTAAATGGTTTTGCCTCCAGGCTTGCCTTCCAGCTAGACCTTGGACCTCCACGGTAGGCAGCTTGTTGGCTGCACGTATGCTTGAGATGTATGTTGTAGATTTTCTCTAAGCCCTGTCTTTGACCTCATCTCCTAGTTGGACTTTGGACCCATGTTGCAGCCTTGCCTCTAGTCCTGTCCCTGGTCCTGTCTCCTTTTGTCCCTCACTGGGCTCCCTGGATGGACCCTGGACCCGGTTTACCCCTGCCTTGTCTGGGGTTGTTGACAGACCCTATTACCAGCTCCTGACGCTGACACCATGGTCAGGCCCTATAGGGCTGTGCCAGGATCAGTGAGGACACTGCCATCATGGAGGTCACCCTTGGCACCAGGCTCATCTTCTCTTAAGTGGTAGCAGTCTCTTGCTGTTCCCTGACATAGAATAATAATGTATAAATATGGTCTAATAGCAGTAATAATGATTTAGTTTTCAGTCTTGGAGAAAACTAAACCAGAAACGTGTAGAACTTACTTGGTTTTCCCCTTTATACTACTGAAGGTGAATTGTTCTGAAGTCCTGCTCAATCCTCTCAGCAAAGTGCCTTCTGTTACAAGTGATTAAGACAGATTAGCTCCATAAATGCCATTTGATATGATATGCCGCAATTATCATAAAACATAAGTTTAACTAATTTATTTCTGAAAAAAGGACACCAGTTACAGCCTTGAAGTTTCCATCCACAATTGTTAAAATTCCACCAGATTAAAATAAACAGCTGGACATTTTCAAGTCCAAAAACCTTCATCAAATGTAGATGAAGGTGAAAAAAAATCACCATGGAAAACAATGAGGCATTCAGGATGAAATTCTGCAGCATGTTGTATGTCTCCTGTTATGTGGGGTCCCTTCACCTCCTTCTCTGGTCATGCAAGTTGAGGGTGGCTGGCAGTCATAACCACAATTTACTTATCTCAGAAAAGTAAGACTCATTTTAACTAAGGTACGCACAAACCTCTATAGGAGTTGACTCTATTGACATGTGTAGAAAAGCACATGTGTATTAAGGGCAGAAGTGAACTTTCATGACTCAAAGTTAATTTTACTTGCTTAAAATACGCCAACCATTGCACCTCAGCACAATGCTTACAGGAGACAGATCTTTTTCCCAGGATTTGTTTCTTTCCTTTGTGTATTTATGTTGCACAGAGCACCCTGACATGGGAGGATTTGCATTGTCTTACACAATTTGGAGAAGACAAACGAGAGTCAGGTGTCAAATTTTCAGTAAGCAATGATGTTGTATAGAATATATTTTTTATAATTTATTAGAAGAGTGATTGCTTCCATACTAATGCAATATATATGTATATATAATCCATGTATATGTGTTGACATATAGATATGCTGCTTAGACATTTTTGTGAGCAAAAAGGGTAGGCTTCTACCCGTCAGAGAAAATCTAAACTCCATTCATGTCAGCAGCCTGCATCTGCCTCCTAACTCTTCAAATCCAACGGAAAAAGACTCTTCTCATAAAAGTCACATCCTGCCCCATTATGCACCATTGTAAAGTTAGTCACCCCACCGATTTTAATGGCATTATTTTTAAATTACATGACCACCTGAGAGCAGAATTTGCCACCGCGTGACCTCAGTGTGTCACTCCGTATTGACAGAGCTACGCTGAGTGTTTGCCAAACATGAAATTGATTTTTAACATTGCTTTAAAGGGCTATAAGTTTGCGCATAATTTCATAAGCTGTCTATTAAACCGAATTGCTGACTCTCAGCTACCACTATCATTCAATTCTGATCTACTGATCATACAAAAAATGCAGGCTAAAAGTGCGTGCAACACTTGCTATAAATTTCTATGCACCAGACACAAAAGGCACCGCTGGTCAAGGTTATGAGAGCTAAATGAACATACTTGTTTCAGTCTAAAGATTTCTATTCCTGATAACTTTATCCTTGCAGGCAAAAGACAATTTTGTATCACATAAACATAACTGTATTTTACTTTATTTTATTTTATTAGAAAGCACTCTGGAATGTCTTTGTATATGTGATCCCTTGTGCATCTGAATGCTGAAATACGATGAAGCATGTCACACTGATAAATTGTTTTCTTTGCAAGATACAGCGTAGCTTTTACAGACTGATACCAATTTAAGTAAAAAAGCATCTACATTTCAATTTAAAAGAGAAAAAATAGATATTCTGAAAGATAATTAGATAATCCCTGTAATATTTTGCGTTCATTTTGTTAATGACATACACAGCAAAGCTGACCATACATTCACATGCATAAATACTATCATTTTACCATGATTGCCATTGTATTGTGACCTAAAGATCACAAACAGCATTAGAGCATTCCAGACAAGCACAGAATTCCCTGAAATTACAGGAAAGATTAGCAGAATAAACACTTCCAACCTTTCCAGGCTCTCTTGCTAAGTTTGTTTAAATAGGAGAGAAGATGGAGACACTAAAAACAAATGGAGAAGTCACAAGCCTGGCAGAACCCCCTTAACTAGACACTCCCTCCGCTCCCCCAGAGTCCATTCAGATTTGCCTAAGCATCAGCAGTCGCCCCTTGTTTGGCTGATCTTTTGGACCACAGGTTCCCTCCCAGTTTACCACCCCTTATCAGCAATAGGTCCAGGAATCCCAAGCCTGTTTGTTTCCAGTCTATTCTCTCCCATAGGCTCCCCAGAGCAATTGCCATTTTGCAGTTCTAGACAAAATAACCCGTGATTACGCACACTTCTAACCTCAGTGTTTTCACCTCTCTTGAATCTTCCTTACAGACCACACTCAATATTTAAAGAATCCTGATCTCTTCCATGTAAATGGTGACTGCTGATTAATGAAGGCTCAATCCTATGTCCACTGTTGGTTCTCAGCCTTGTTCCTTCATTTGTCCGTGTGTCTTCCTTCCCTGTGTTTCATATCTCTTGATTCCCCTTTGCTCAGTAACTCCCTCATAGATCTCAGTGGGTGATTTGTGCCTCCCATCTAGTAATCCATGCAAGTACAATCTCTACGCTTATACTAATTAAAGAACATTTCTGATGCCCATCTTCATGCTTTGGCATAAACATTCCACCACAACTCCTTGAGTTTACAACAGGTTCTCCTATTTGCCCACGATTTGGAGTGCTGCAGGCAGTCACTACTGGGGGTCTTTGCTTTCTGCTGCTTCTGAGCCTCCCACCAGACAGCACAACACTGCAGTATCCTACACTGGGCCAAACTGGTGCCAGCCCTTGGCCAGTAATGCCAGCCCAGAACCACACCGGGCAGTGAGCAGGAGGCACTTCCCCCCACGCAGTGTGACAGAGTCCAGAGAACGGCCAGATAAACATCACATCCAAACCACCCAGAACAGGGACATCTAGGTAGCTGGAAAGAACTTGCTATATTTCTACTGATTATTTTAGACTCCCTCACTTTCTCTACACCAGCTTTGGTCCTCATCTATAGCTGTTAAAGTAACCTTCCTTTATTTGTCTCCTGCCAGTACTCTTCACTTTACTTTCCACTTTGCAGACTTCTAATGGAGCCCACCTACCTTCTCCCTCAAAAAAATCCAACTTTTTTTCTTTGCCCTCAAATTGTTCTGTCAACGTATATAACACCTGCCTTATATCTATCTGACTGACTTGTATTGTATGGTCCTTGGAGCATTTGAATTATGGTTGTAAGCATGATTATCATAATAAGAAGCATAAAAATAATAATACAATGTTTTAATAGCCTATAATAAAGTATTATTCCAACAGGCTGAATGAAATGTAAGCATCCTATGGTTGTGTTTTACTCCCAAAAAGACCAGAGCTTGGACAATGTGGATAAATGCAGTCCCAGTTTGCAATCACAAAAAAAACCTGTCAATAACACTCTACAACTGTCACTTTTATTACCTGTCTCCCCCTCCCATAACACTACCTCATTTGTAGCCATGGTAAGATGCCAAATGGCTTTATTTCCAAAGCGTATGAAACATTTTTAAAAAGCCTTTGTGTGCAATATATTCCACAGTGCTTAGTCTCATTAGTATTGCCTCAGCATGCATGGATTCATGACCAGCATCCTTATTTCACATGGAGGCATCCTTTAAAGAAATTGAACGCTAGAGGGTCTATACATCAATGTTATGATGCTGTATTTTTCATGAAATTTGTAAATAAGGTCAACAGGATAGGGATATTCCAGATGACAGAATCCCTAATAGTTTTTGAGGAGCAGCCTGTTTCCCTCGAAAAAGTCAATTTGCTTTTGACCCATGCCTATTAAAAAGTGTACTTTGTATAGCAGAGGCAAAGCACAATTCCAGCAGTTTTCATGGCTTTAGGTAAATGTTGTTAGGATGATGTATGCAAGCCCAGCCGCCCACAGCTGAAGAAGGAAGGTAATGAGGACTCTGGATCATCGTAAGTGGCATTGTTTGACTCTGTATTTTAGGGTCTCAAACATGATGAATTCATAACTAAGATCGGATGGCAAGAGAAAATAAACAGCAGCATTGGCCTTGTGAAAGCTGTAATTTAGAGAGCCAAGAATGCCATTTCTGTTGTTACAGATGAAAATTTAAATAGCTTAAGCTTCTTTCAAGACTTTGGACCCAATCCTGATTCGTTGGGAATCGCTGACTTCAGTGAATGGAAGGTCAGTCTCTGTTTCACAATAGAAGGATTTGTAGTTTCTCCTCCCTGTCCCTTCCAGGAGCTAATCAGAGATCATTACAGAAAAGGTATTGAGCTCAGGTCAAAGGTACCAATGGGATCCAGGTCACTGGTGATTGAAAGTCACTACAACTGGGAAATTTGGAAGTAAATTGCGGGGTGAAACTAGTTCCTGACAGACAGCTGTCCACTGCACAAAATCACCACCATAACGAGAGTGGTAAAAAAGGGGGACAAAGAAAAACTAATTGGAATAGAATACAGAGGTGTGAAACAGAGAAGCAGATTATGTGGAATCAAATGAGGCAGGCAAAACCAGAGCATAAAAACCAATATAATTCATTATAGTTTATGATAGAGTAGTGCTCTTGTTCATCTCTAATTCCAACATCCAACAGCAAGCAGATCAGATATTCAGGCCAATATAATTCTTTGTTTTAGGTAGAATACAGAAAATGAGAAGAGTGAAACTAAATTAACATGAAGAAAAATGACCAGAAAAGTACAAAATAAATTAGATGAGCTTATTTCTAACAGGAAGGACATAGTTCCAGTCCATCACGCACCTTCTTTCTGTCCTGTTCTATAAACCTTTTTGTCAAGAAAAGTTGGACTAGACAATCCTTGAGGTGCCTCCTAACATGGTATTATATGATTCTATGATTCTATAAAAGTTCCTTCCCTTCTGTCTGTAAGTCTGATGGGTTTACATTTTGTACCTGTCCCCCGAGCACAGGAGAAAAACTGGGTTAGTATTCATAAAAAAGACTTGTGTTTCTGTCAATGAATTCTCATTGTATTGATCAGTTGGTCTGTAGCATCTTGAGAAGTGGTTTCTTTCAAGAGCCAAATGACCAGCCAGTGGACAGGGAATGCTTAAATTATCTTAATCTATTTTAATTTACAATTCCTTTTGACAATTCTCAGTTATTCTTTTTTCCATTTTAGTCCAAAACACCTTCCTCCTTAAAACTGAATTTAAGACTTATCTCTTTCTCTCACGATTTTATCTCATGGCTCAGTCTCTGTCTGTGAGCCCATCCAAAACTGTTTACTTTCAGTTCCTTTTGTTCTGAGGTGCAGCCACATGTTCCAGGGACCATTCAGGTGGGGAACCCACCTGCTGGGCCTTGGAGCCAGTTTGACTAGCATTTCCTTTCAACACCAAAGAAGCCACATAATCACTTTGTCACTTTCATGGCACCTATTTTATTGCAAAGGACTTTCCCTTTTAGAGAACCCCCCCTAATTCCTTAATTACTGTCTACTCAAGACCACTTGTTTTGCAGTATTGATTAGCTTTGGAGTTTATATAACCCTTTGGCAGAGGAAGATTTTTATATGAAATGGGCAAAATTTGTTTTCCAAGACAAATCTTTCTCCTATATCTTTGGCAGCAATACCTCATATCCACCAGTGCTGTCAGCTGAGTCTATACCCACCAACACCAGCAAATGAATATGGTAGCCTAAGCTCAGTACACTATAGTGGAGAAAGCCACAGAGAGAATAGTTGACCAACAGAGAAACTATTATTGGCTTTAGCAGAAGTTAGACACATTAGTGGCACCATTAAATCCCTCTGTTTTCAGTGAATTTCAGGTTTCCCACTGTGACTTGGCTATTCACCCATCTCTTGTTCCTAAGAATCAGTTTCATTAGTCTCAGGTTTTCATCCATACCTACCATACACTAAGTCTTACAATCTTAGCCAGTCTGCTAAGTAGTTTTACGAAAGAGACAGCAACTTTAGGCGGGGTTTGAAGATGTCATCCCACTTTCATTCTTGTATGATTATTGCTGCTGGTACACCAAAATTAGGCAATTTTTCTACAAAACCTTTTCCTACCTAATCTTTCCACTGTGTGTGTCTTGCAAGAGTTTGTGCTGAAGCCAATATTCCCATGGAGCACCAGAATAATGGAGCGGTATCTTCCAAAGTTATGGTGCCGAACAGAGTAAGGAGTCCTGAATTCTACTACCAGCTCCTCTGCCATATTTTGGATCATTTTCTCTAAAAATAACTTCTTTGAATCTCATTGTGTGTTTAAAAATCCTTCAGCACCTTTTAAAGTTAATGGATGTTTCTGCAGTTGAGGAGTCCAAAACACTTCTTTTATAAATTGATTGGAACAAACACGTCTGCATGTCAAACTCACAAGCTTTATTTTAAACAAAACTTTGGATAAAAAGATGATTCACAATTATTAAAGTCAAGTGGAAATCTTTCAAAAAGCTTAATGTCTGATCAACATGACTGGACATTCAGCATGTTATTTGTAATTCAGTAAAATAAAAAAAATCTTCACTTTGTATGCCCTTTTTACGTTCTAAGAAAAAAAATATTTAAAAGTGATAATAGTGCAGTCTTTGTTGGCATTTGGCATTAGATTTCCTAATGTATCTCTTGGAGCCCTTCCAAAGAAAAGAAGGGGGGAGAGAGAGAAAGAGGGGAAAAAGAGAAGAGAGGGAAGAGAGAGAAGAAAGAGAAAGAGGATTTGATTTAGGTTTGTTTTTTGTTTTTTTTTAATTATTCTCTTCTCTCTAAAATAAGACACAATTTCAGTGGTAAATGCTGAAATATTATAAGCAGTTCAAATGGCTGTGGATTCTTCCCATCTGTCATGGACTGCAACTGAGCAGTATAACATAAAAGTGATATTAGTTTCAAACTAAAAATAAATCATCAAGCCAAGTCTCTGTCTCTAATCCTACCTACACTGCCCTACCAGTGACCTTCCCATGGCCAGGACAAATCACATTCTATAGGGAATTGGTAAATTCATTCTTCATGCTAGCTCATTTTGGGTCTCCTTGTGGGGGAAAAAAAATATGTCAGATACCTCATACTGAACCCACCACATTAATGTTTCAGATGTTGGCAATGTCAAGCTTCTCTCCATCACTGTCTAGCCAGACTACGTTCATATTTATTTTCTCTGAACTTGTCTATTAGGAGTTTATGAGAGCTATGACATCAGGAGCTAATGCTTGTCCCTGCAGCATTCATGTAAACAGAGGGAAAAGAATGGAATTTCACTCCAGAGATGGACAAGAAACAGGGAGATATCCCTTCACGGGTAAAAGACTAAGTGCAAAGACAACTTGTGAATACATTTAGCATCCTCTTTCACAGCCCAAGCAGGTTCACTTACAGGAATAGTAAAATTCACTGAACACTGTTACATGAGGCAAGATCAAAGCTGCTTCTCTTTTCCATACAACAGAATCAGGGCAAGCCAGATTCATTTTTGAAGTTAGATTTCTCCTGCTATAATGTTCATGTAAAATGACATCCATTATGTATAATCATTCATAAATGACAATGATCTGATTAGTTCATATGTAACTTGTTTGAAAAAGCCATCACTAAACAAACCTATCAATTGGAATGTATTGGTAGAAGAAAACAACATCTTCCTTCTTATTTTAAGAAAAACTCATCAATGGTCCAAAAAAGAGAAGTGAAAAAATGTTCTGCACAGTGGGCTATTACATGAAAACAAAGTATTCATGCTATATTGCCTTGCATTAAGACGTGATTTTTAGAGTGGGAAACGACTCAAGTTTCTCACAGATGACGACTAAAATCACAGATACACACAATATCTGAAAAAACAAGTCAGGCTTAAGGTACCTATTGTGCCTGAAAGCAGAAGTGCCCAAAAGTATGGGCCTTTTAAAAAAAATCCTTTATGCAACAAGGTCCAAGGCCAAACGAGATACTTGTGTTTGAATCTGGGAAAGAACTCAGGCTTCCCAGATCCCCATCTTAAACAAATGATTTGCCTTTGTTTGCTTCTTCAGAAAATGCTAATTTGCACATACAATTTACTAGTGTGCACCTATGTCCATAGATATTTGTGGGAGCAACTTTAGATATTGCTTTCCCAAAGCTAACTCATGAATACAAACTTATAAGAATGTCTCCACACAAAGGATACGTTTCTGAATATAAAGAATCACAATTTCTAATCAGTTTCATTGATGTTCAGTGGTTTTGGTTACCATAGTAACCAGCACACACAATAAATGGTGTTTGTTTAATCAGTCATGAGAAAGAAGTCTGGACATGATGAATCAGACTGAATCAGAAACAGTTTCCTTTACTACCCTAATCAAAATAACTTCAGTGTAACTATAGGACAATTTAAATTAGCAAGACAGGATCAGGCCATGAAATTCAAATCTCAGGCCTGTTTTCAAACACTCCTCTCAGATGCTCAGATGAAAAGTTTTACTTCTATTTCAAAGACAGAGTTCATGCAGGATAGGATTTAGTTTGAGGTTCAGATTTTATCTCACCTCTATACTGTAGGTTGCATTAGGCTGAAGTGCACCAGAGACAAATGTCCAAAAAAACTCAAAATAATTTCAGGCTCACATTCTAACTAGAAAAAATTAACAAGAAAATAACTCCTTAATGCTAAGTAGGGAAAACATCCCAGTCTTAACAACAACACAAATAAAATTTCCTTACTCCCAGTTAATGCTTTAAGGCATTGATGGCTGGAATCTGCTTTGCACCAGTGAAAAACAAATGTAATTCATATATAGTTATACATTTTTAAAGAGAAAACCAAAAATCATGTAAACTAAAAGGCATTGAGGAAGAGGGGGGTTTCTGACATAGCCATTCTCAGACAGCAAGTATAAAAGTGGCATTCACGTGGCTGGCCCTAAACCAATTGAAGACTTGAAAAGGATTACCTTTGATGTATAAAGATCAAAAAACCCCATTTTTTCAGGTAATAAGATCTCTCTCAGATGGATTTCAGTAATATGAACGTGTTTTCTATGGCATGGTAATAAAAATAAAACAATGCAATAAAACTACAACTGGGACTAAGTCAGTCACTCTTGAATTCTCAGTAGAAGGTCAAACAAACTTACAGTTGGTGTTTACAGTTTTCAGTGTAGCAGTTACACATAATGAAAAATTATAAAAACAACGTAATAAGATTTGCAGTAATTTTGTGGCTGTGGTGATATCATAACAAGCTTGATCAAGTGCCCTGTGATCTAACCAGAACAGTAACAATTTTTTCAAGAATGTCCATTTTTAAAGGAGATTTTGGAATGTGGGTGGAGAAGGAATATAACGTAAAACTTTTCTTTTTATCTGTTTTCAGTTCCTGCTCTGGCTATACTACATACTTTATTCCCTTCTCTTTTTAATTCCATAATGTCTTTATTTGATATATTAGCTCCTGAAGGCACTAAAAACCCAATCTGAACATTATCACAGCCATTGCTTTCATCACACTTTTATAGGCAACTAAATTCTTTTAAAAACAAAAATAAACTCTGGGGGTTTTAATCCGGTATTTCATTTTAGGAATGTACTGCTAATTTCAATACATTAGACAATGTCATATTGCAAGCATTTTATAGATAAGTAAGCTAAAAACTGAGACCCAGTGTGAGATAGTAGGTGGAAGTAAGACCCTGTGATTCTGAGAGCGAGAACCCATCATACCCATTGTGTAGAATCTTCCATAGTGGTTTAGGAACTTCTACAGCTCTTCTGTTCAAGGCAGGAGAAGTGGAAGTGAGTGCTATCAAATGCTGTGCCAAAGCCAAGGAGAAAAATAAGAGCAGAAAAAATGATTGTGATATATCACAATCCATCATGTTCCTTGTGGATGGCACCTTAGCAATCACAGCACATGGAACTGCTTTATTTTAACATATTTGTAATGGGTTGTTTCCAGTGAAGCTACAAATTACGAAGGACTGTGTTCAGCCAGAAAAAAATGGCAAACATTTGATGTTTTTTGTCTTTTGTTTAAATCCTGCTATGGCTCCCATTGGTATCAATAGCATAAGTGCAGGGAAACACCTGTACATTTAGTCATTTCATTTCATCCATCCAGTGCAGTCACAGAACCAAATTTCCACTGCAGTCTTTGCTTTTTACCTAATTTTCCGTCTGAGCTGGCAGAAGATCAAGAAGGTCAAATGATTTGCTCGGGGTCACATAATGAGTCAGAATCTTGAGCCCAGATTAAATCCAGGATCCTCCCTGGCTCCAGCACACGGGACTTGTCTACTCAGTAAACCGCACGACTTCCAGCTGTTTTCCCTCTTCACACGAACTGAATATGAGGAAGTTTGTAGAAAATCTGTCTTAAGTAGAAATTCAGCTGGCAACGGGCTTTCTGTAGTCAAGTGCTGGATTTAAAGTGGGGTCAAATCAATATCCAAAACTGGGTGCTACCTAGAACTGCTCTTTTCATTTCTCACCCCCTTGAAATATCTGTCCCTTTTCTTTCTTGTGGTTACCCAAGAAACAAGGAAAGGGTTTTTAAAAATCTTTATTATCACATGTAGTCTCTGAAGACAGAAAGGAACAAAATATTTAACCACAGACCATTTCCTCCAACCACTTGGAGCTTTTATTCTTTCGGTACCTGGAGAAGTTGCATCACTATTAGGTAAAATCACAACATAGGAGAAGCCTAAACTATCTGAATTACAAGCAAGATTCAATGTTTCAAATAATCACCACAGATACAAATGAAATTTCATGGCAGAGTTAGAGAGCTCATACAAGTTACTGAGGATTCCTGAAGGGAAAATTAAGAGTATATGTAATTTCTACTGTAGTAAAGTGGGAGCATTTGGAAATTATCACTGCAACTTGGAGGTCCCAACTTCTTGAACATCTTGTCTGAGTTAATAAATTTGAGCTTTAATTAGGCAAGGGCTGAAAATTAACTTGCATGGGAGACCACTATAATACTGAAATAAAAAGAAAACAGGGACTCTAAAGCTACTTTACCATCAATGCAAGCTTTGCAGCAGTCTATAGAACTAAGGAATACTTTATGTCAATCAATTACAGTGTTAATTTAAATAAAATATGCTCTAGTGGTCACACCTCTATCGCTATTTAATGTCTTAGCAATAGTGCCAGGTGATTTAAGTCTCACCAAGTCCAATCCACTAAAAATAGACAGATGTTTTGGTCTGTCTAGCTCTTGTCACCTTGACTCTGTCAGACCCTCATCTTTGATCCTGACAAACATTTAGTAACTTCTTAAAAAGCTGCCCAAAGGCAAAGACCTGAATTCATCAATCCTATCACTAACATGATGTTTCTGTTACTAACAAAATCCCACATGCAGAGAGAAAACCAGTGGGGGACTATCCTCAGAGAAGACGCACTTTCCTCTTAAGGAGGTTGTTCCTTGCATCCACAGCGTAAGCATTGCTCTCCACGTGGTGCTTGGTGTGCAACTTAACCTTGGCCTCCACCAGCTGTGAAACTGCTTCCTGCACACCGGTACTGCAGAGGCTCCAGACTGCACCACTCAAACACAGACAGAGAACCCACAGCTAAAAAGAACACCCCCAGTGCACTAAATATAGATACTCCTGATGTGATCCTTCTCCACCATCAGGCTCGAGAGGCTGCTTTTTGTCACCAACCAACTACATTATAGCAATGCAGTACATATTGAGTATGAAGGTGCTGACCCTCTGGAACTGCTAACAATTCAAAATCATTTTTTTGAATCATGTGGTGCTCCCCAGTTTTCTATCAGGATGTATAAATTATTTTATACACCTTTAGGGTAAAGACTGTGGTTGACAATTTCATTGCTTAGAAACCTCAGAACTTGATCACAGATCACACTTACTCATCTGTACTAGGGTAGGAATATTCTGAATTGCTGACACAGGCCTCCAGAATTAATTCCCTCAAGAAGGAAAACATGCTGTCTTCTCCATGTTTATGTTGCACTTCCCTGACTTTGTTTTCTCTAACACAAAGAAAGATCCCTGGGCATTCCTATGTGTGTCTGCATCTCTCCTTGTGTTTGCGTATGTGGGTGTGTATGGATATACCTGTACATTAAAAGCTGGACAGATGAATTCAGGATCATGCTGAGAGGGAAAATGAGCTTTACCTAACAGACACTGTCTTAATGCAGGGTGGGAAGGGCCTCCAGGGAGAAGGATAATATCTGAGGCTCTCTAGAACAACCCACCACCACTTCCACTCATGGAGGATTCTCACCCACCACCAAGGCACTCTCTTTTAAAAGTTGCAAGTTACATTTCATCATTATAATTTCTCATAAGTTCAAATAAACAAAATGAACTGTTAGGAAAGCTGTTGGAATTTAAGAGTTATGCATATAAAAATATAAAGCTCAGATGTGAGGTGACAGTGGCCAATTCCAAGATGCACAAAGCTCTCAATTATATAAAATTAACATGACGTAAAATAAAACATTATTTTTCTGATTCCCCTCATGGTCATCTGTGACCCAGTTACTTCCATTAATACTACTCACTCTCAGTGCAACATTTGCTTTAACAATCTGTTTGTCTAAGCCGAAAGTCCCATCATATTGTTATCTATCAGACAAATTACTTTTTTAAAAATGCAAGAGAGACTAGGAGATATTGTATTGTCAATGAATATCTCAGATGCGAAGAAGGAATACACATTTTGCTGAGGCTAAATAGTTGGCCAAACAAACAGCTGCTTAGCTGTGATCAGAAACCCTAAATGGAAAGAAAACTCAGTGGAAATTATTCTTCTTATATTGCTGTAGCTTAAATTTAATTTCAATGCACTTACTGACCATTTTATATTGTTAGAGCTCTGCATAGATTCCTTAATTATAAATATTGTTACAAATAATTGTTCCAAATGCTTTTTCGACTTATATTAGTAATCATCTCTTCTGGGGAGCTAATTAATGAAGCAACACAAAAGAGATGAATACGTACTTTCTCTTGCTGCAAGAATAAACAGTCTTCAGATTTAATAAAAGTTATTCAGAACTCACACTGGATCAGGAAAGAAAGAGCAAGCCAGTTTTGATTGCACTCCATCTACATCTAGAGTGTTGCTAACTCTCAAGATTTTATTGCACTTAACGTATCCTCATGTTTTTCTTCAGGCCTCAGCTGATGTAATTCTGGGTCAGCATGTGACCTTTTGGGAAGAAAGCTTGCCCATGTGACCTGGGTGTATCCTGAAGAGGCAAAAACAAGAACTCAAACTAAAAGAACTTCTTAAGTATGGCAGCTTCAAATTCTCATGATTTCAGCAAATCTCACGATGCTTTGAAAGCTGACTTATGGGCAAGGGAGGAGAAGCTTACACTTGTGTTTGGCAATGCTGCTGTTATTTTAGAAATAATAGCATCAGAAAGCTACTTTAAGAAAATCTAGCACTCTCAGCCAACAAAGAGGCAAAGTGTCTTGCCTTCCAGAACCCTCAGAAGAGCAGGAAGTGAAAACATCCCCAGACGAGCCCCCGGTGGGGACCCTTTCTCTAAAATACCACCTGCCGTGGCATTTCTACTCTCACTGAAGTGGATCTGGGGAGATCACAGTGACCCATCAGAGTCAAACTTACAGAAACTACCAAGTTTATTTTCAGTCAAGACACAGCATTTCCTATTTCCTACTAAATCTCTCTTGGAAGCCCTAGATTTCAGGATAGTGTGGACCCAGAGATAGCCCTCCATTCTCCCTTCCTCTTCCAGATAGGATAACACACACACACAGATGGACATCCTTACTTGCAGATACAGAGTATGCAATGATAGACCCAAATTATTACTATTCCACTCAAGTCTTTACACACAGCATACCCTTTGCCTCCAAATTAAACTGCCATTATTAAAGAACTTTTGTATCAGACTCACAAATTTTTTTTCAGTTTTGTCTGAAAAAAGTTTTCAGTTGTCCTCTAAGTGAAACAATCTAAGTATTTTTAAGCGGTTGAGTTGCGCATCAAGAAACAAGAATTGTAAATAAGGAAGTACTTTGACTAGTGCAGAAGATTGATACAGCACCTGACAGCTTTCATTACGTAAATCTAATTTATTTCAGCAAACAAGTGACTGGAATCATGCATCATTTCTGAACGAGCTGACCCTCAGGTTTACATGGTTGGCTGATATGGGTTTGAAAACAGGAAGCTCCAGCTGTAACATGAGTGACCCAGACAGCAAAAAGCTAGACACCAAACTAAATTGGAAGGCAGGAAGTCAAAGTTCATGCTCATACCACAAACAATACAAAAATAATAAAGTTCCTCTGAGATACATTTGGCAAAGCCAAATGTCATTGTGAGGCATAAAATATAAAAGAACTGATAATATAAATGTTTATAGAAAAACAGAGCGAGGAATTGTTGATAAATTACCAGCAGCATTCCAAAGAGCTAATCCATCCACATACATTTTCATAAACATTATATGTACACTATAAACGGAACACCAGCTCTACCAGCATGCTAACTCCCTGAGGTTCTGTTAACTAGTCCATTCAGAAGCCCTGGGCTTTGATTCTCTTTATCCTTTGGTTTCCTAAACTTTGATTTCAGTTCCCTCTCAGCTCCCAGGACACTGCTGGAGTTCCTGCTCTAGCAGCCACTTTTTTTGTGGTCCTCTGACTGACACTTTTTGCTTTTCTAGGGACCTGCTTTTCGGCACGTTTGATCTCCAGAGTCTGCCACGGGCTGAGAGCAGATCTTTATAGAACCATCCAGCAACATATCGCATCCTGTTTGCATCAGAGCTCCCCAACGATTTCCCCAGCAGCTATACTTGGTCTGTCGCCGTTACCTTCTGGGGACCCCATTCTACAAATTGTATATAGACAAGTATATTTGCCTACAGCTGGGAGAAGTTTTCATTTTAGAGACAGAATAAGCCAGTACAGAAGAAAGCCTAACAGCTAACGTGGGTGCTAGCTCTGCAAATCAGGAATGATGCTGCTGAAGCAAATGGAGTCCTGAGAGATTTACATCAGGGCAGCTGGTGGTTGCCAGAGCCATGATCTAGACCTACACAGATCCCTAAAAGCAGGAGCTTGATTCTGCACCAGTGTTGCAGTAGTTACACTCAAATTTTCTTAATCCCACTCTGCAGGAAACAGTAGTAGTTTTTCATTTTATTTAATCTACATTTAATTTATCTGTGAATATAATTCATCCCTAGAGTCCATCCAAGGTAATCTGTCTATTCACCAGCTACATATTCCAACTTAATTTCATTGCCCCTCTGCATCCTTGCATTCTGTAACCAACTTCCATTTGATCTGTCCCATAGCCTTGAAAGCTAATTTCTGTCTCTCTGTCTCCAATAATAACTATTATCCTCATTGTATCTATAGAGAAAAAAGGGTCAACATCAACTGCACCCTATATATCCTATATAAAATACTTTTTCTCTGCAGAACTGAAGGCACTATAGTCTGCAGGCACAACATTTTCTGAGAAGGTAGGATTTTTGTTGTCACATATCCACAACAGATCACAGCTGATCTAATACTTTATTCTACCACACAAACAACTTTGGTATTTTCCACAAATCTTGCTCAGACAACTTTTTCTCTCAAGTTCCTTTTTCATCTTGTTTGCCTTTTGCTTTCCAACTTCTTCTGTTTAGTCCTTTGGTGCCTTTATTGTAATGTTATACCTATTAAAAGAATGACAATCTTTCTAAAATTCTGAACCAAGTCAGTGCTCAGCTTATACATGGACTAATGACCTACTGAAGCCAAGGGGTCTTCAGCACATACACAAACAATATGTCTTGTTGAATTAATTTCGATTTAAGCATGTGGAGAAACTCTTTTAAATTGCAACATAAGAGAAATGGAAATCTTAAACAGGAAAGATTGAAAAAGAACCTAGGAATTATTAAAAAGTTTCCTTTTTATTGAATACCTCTTTTAATCTTACTTTTGTCAAATTCTGCATATAAGAAAAAAAAAAAAAAAACAACCACAAAGAAAAAGGAGGTTTTAACATCTGAAACCCTAGAAAAATACTGTTAATTCACCTAACAGCTACCACTACTGCAAACCACATGAATACAAGAGTTTTCCAAAAGCTTTCTGGATTACACAGAAGTCATTATCACACACCACCATCATTATTAACAATTTTATTCACACTAGATGTCAAATCACTTCAAGGAAATGCAGAAACTACAATAGTAACTGAAATTCCCTTTGTCATTAATATTTTGTAAATGAAAAATTAAGATGCCCATAGGATAAGGTCTGCACTTTGAAGATAATCTATCATTTTGTATTCTGAAATTTTGCATACTGACCTTAAGATGATGGGCCTATTCCTCAAAGGCAATTTTACTGCCACTATTTACTATTAATTTTGCTAGGACACCCACTGAACCGCAATGTTCTGTGATGTAATAGCATGGTGGAGAAACACAAAGCAGTCGTGGGCCAATTTAAAGTGTGAGATAAACTTGTACCTGCATCTGCATTGATCTGTAGGGAAAATACAATATCTCTCAAAACTAAACTCAGTATTCCTAAATCGGATATTCAAAGACTAGCAATCATTTTAAAGCTCCAAGTATTCAAGCTGAGCTTAAAGTGTGAAAGAAATTTAAGATCTAGGGGCAGAACTTAGTGGCTATTGCCACATCTGTTACACAGTATTAAGGTAAATGAATATGCTGGAAAATATCTCAGTAAACTATTCAGTGCAACTTAGTTTATCCCAAATAAATGCTAGATTTGTATTCTTCAATACATGTAATTAATAGAGTTTCTATAGTTTCTGCAAAACTTTTCTGATATATTTACAGTGCATTAAACCTGTCTTCTATACAATTCCACTTCATGTAAAAAAGTCTACAATCTTGGGGGTGGGGATGAAAACAATTGTCAAAACGGATAAATTGATATAATGACAGGTTTATTTTTACTTATTTGTGGTGTTTTTACATTTTGCAACCTAAATTGTGACACAGCTTCAATTTGTTTCCTCACTCAAGTAATTTAAGTTGCAATACTGTTTCCTGAATTTGCAATTTCAATTTGCTCATTCTTCTCCTCAGACTCATCTTTGCTCTTCATAGTAAAGGTTAACAGAATCACTCAAAGATGTCTTATCTGTGTCCCAGATTAGATCAGTGAGAATTAGTACAGAATGTTTTGTACCTTACCTGGTTTGGCATAAAGAGATTAGAAGTGTTTAGGAAAGGAAAATATTATTCTCTGTGTGTAATTGTGATGATAGGTTACTAAACATCACTTCATGAGAACAACAACAACAAAAAAGCTCTTTTTGCTAGATAAATGAGGAATTCTACTTCTATTCAGTATTTTCTAATCTAATCTTGATTTTGTGATTCTAGAGATCTCTTTGCCTTGAGTGCATAGGGCATATAACTCAAGTTAAAGGTATCAACATTACACCCGCAAAGAGCCTTGGTTCAGTACTGATAGGTTCTAGATCTGTTATTAAAGTTGTTTTAGAGGTTTGTGGTCGTTGCATCTAGTACTCTGTATGAATATAAATGTTTGATTTTCTCTCATAAACTCAGGATGTCTTAGACATAATTCAGCATTATTGTTAGTTAAGGGCAGGCTTCTGCACATATGCATACACACTAAGATACTGCATACAGATAGTTACATCATATAATGAGATTCATTATCTGTCCTCAAGCATGCACATGTGGTATGGTTAATTATTTATCCATATACATGCACGTGTATTTACATATATTTACTTTAGACCGTTGCTGGCTGTCAGCTTTTGTGATGTTTCAAAAAAGCAATTAATATTAGTCTGCTATCTCTGGTGTACAAATTACCAAAACAAAAACTGAACAGCAAGTTCAGATTTCAAGCCAGTGAGTGCAGCAGGCGACTCTGTCGGGCCACCTGCAGTCACTTCTCACTACAAGCTTTGGGTCACTCAGTGGCAAGAAATTTCACATTTTAAGCTCAGAAAATTCATTCTGAGGTCTTGCCAGCTCAACACCTGTGTCCTGGTGTCTGCAAACTCCTGTAAAAAAGCCTCAGCCCTGTAATACAGGGCACTTCACATGCAGGACATGCTAACAGGTTAGACAGCCCCTTTTTTTGATTCTTAAGGAAAATCACATATTTTTTTTTTCATGAACCAGCATGATTTGAACCCAGCATCTTAAAACTATAAGAACATGCCCGTCCATCACTTGGCAAATGGAGCAATTCAATAACTAGCAGATGTGCAAACAAGCTCTTAGTGCATTCTACTGATTTGTGCCCCAGTCTCTCAAAATGCTGCTCTCCATGAACTAGAATCACAGCAGTTCATGTAGCTTGAAGGATGCTCTCAGGCAAAAAGTAAATCTCCATAATAGTAAATAGGGATTTACAAGAGGCCTGCTATAGATTTACCTACTCAAAATAATGGGAATAGGTACTTTTCCATGCACCAAACAACAACAGTGGAAGTTTTAGGTGCACATCTGTATAAATTGCAATGAAACTAAAATCTGGTGGCATTTTAATGAATTGAGCAGCTTTGTCCAACTTTTTCCCTTACATAAAATGAATAAACATCCAAGTACATATATGCACCACTGATTTTTTTTTTACGTTTTGGCCGCAAATATTCTTTCTTATTTTATTTCTCTCTCTATCCTTCCCCATAATGAAATTGTACAAACATTCAGAAAACAGTCTTTGTTAAATTTGACAGAGAACAAGAGGTCTTGCTTCTGCTGTTGTATCTGAAATGGAATGGACAATTCCTGGACATCATAGGTACAGCACAAAGCACACTTCACAGCTGGCTTCAAGTCCCAGCAAAGGCCACTCAGAAAACAGAGAGAATGAGCAGAAATGTGAAGTAGTAAGTATTTAAGAGCAATGCTTAGACAACAGCAGCAGTATGTAATTTTGCTCTGATTTGAGACTGAAATGCTTTCAGTAGACAGAGTTTGGAGCTGCTCTTTTTCAAGGACAGGGAGAAGAAGTTTTATAACTTGTTAAATCAGAAGAGCTAAGCTTCCTAAGAATACAGGACAAGATCAGATGTGTCCAACAACTCTTCTTCGCATGTGCTGTACCCATCAAAGGAAGGGGAGGCCCAGCCTGCCAAGCAAATGTTTTATATTGAGCTGGGGGCTTCCAAATGTCTCACAACGGTGTCAGATAAACAAAAGGAGGCACGAGAAGGTGACAGGGAAGCTCTCACTCAAGTGTTGCTTCTGTTTCGAAGATGAGTGACAGACAAAGGATTTTCCCCCATTTAACAACAAAAAGAAATCTCAGACTACTCAAGCTAGACAGCTATGCGAAATATCGATGTGCAAAATCTTTCCTACAATAAAGGGTACAAAAATTTTTTGTGTGTAAAGAAAAACCCAATCAAAATAGCATAAATTATGCTTCCAACAGTAACTTTTCATAAGAAAACCAATACCACAGTACAAACATTTCAATAATTTCATTAAATATTAAACTTTACTAACCACAGAGATTGCCCACTTATCAATTTATTTTTTTTTTTCTGCTAGAAACAGCTGTATCAGATATTTATTGATTGGTCAATGGTAATTTTGGGCACATTTAATAAATGCAATAAATATACATTTAGTTTCATACAAAATTAGTATGAAAACACATCTCCCAGAAGAAACGTGAGATAGCAAAATTAAAAACCAAGAGACAACCAGCAGAATATCTGTTTTTTTCTGTGATCAATATTGATTTATGATACAGTTGAATAGCTGAAGCTGCCACTCGCTTTACAACAGTTAAAACTACTTAAAATCACCAGCCAGGGCCTGTCTCACCATCCCCAGGAAAGAGCAAGACAGGCTGGGGGACATCCCAGAGCACCAGCAAAGTGTGTGGTGGAGGCAAGGACTGAGGTAAGACTGGGACATCATAGAATCATAGAATGGTTAGAGTTGGAAGGGACCTTAAAGATCAAGTTCTAACCCCTCTTCAATGGGCAGGGACACCTCCCACTAGACCAGGTTACTCAAAGCCCCATCAAAGCCCGTGATCAGCCCAGGAGTGGACCTGGCTCAGTGGTGGCCATGGCTGGGCAGGGCAGGGCAGGGCTGTGGTGGAACTGGAGGCAGGCACCTTATGGCATGACCCATGCAAGGACTGATGGCCCTCGGGGGGCTGAAGTGGGGTCCTGTGCCATGGGGAGGTCTCATGGAGGCTGGCAAGGGCCATTAAGAGTTATTAATGCCCCTGGTTCTCTGCCAGTAAGACCTATCTATTGAAAAAAAAAAAGTAATACAGTAATTCTTCACCTCCAACACTAAATTTCTATGGCAAAGATGACTCAGCAGAGGACAGATATAATCATAATGAGAAGATCCTTTTTGATAGACCTACAGACTGGCACTGGGAAAGCTGCTAAACACATTTCCATGGGTTTTTTTGATTTTTTTAAGTAAATGAATTAAGGGAGAAGCCAGCCTGGAGAGATCCCACAGTCCCATCAGAGTCTGGGCATAAACAGGAAGCCTGTAAGAGCTGAAATGAAAGGAATCAAAAAACTGAGCAAATTAACTTGTTTCTTTTGATGGGTATAACAACCTTCCTAATTTGAAAAATATTCCTAGCACTTCCCTACTATATTTAAAAGTCTAATCTTTTTCCATAAAGTTACCATAAAATTTAAACCCATGTAAGACAGAAATCAGACATTAGTGCAAATGTTCTTGCTCTGTAAATCAGCAAATTTCCCCCTCTACTAAAAGTGAGATTTCACAGTCAATTTAAGCTGATCTAAGACTGCACTGCTCCTGAACAGGGCAATCCAACTTCCTTTTATCTCCAGCTGCGTGTTCCCACCACTTCCCTTGTGTGGGCTCTAGAGATCATACAGCCAAAGGATAAACAAGATCAGCTCACTGATCCTACTGAAAACTAACACTAAAAGAGCTGAAAAAGTTTCAGTGACAAACTACAGTTAACCCTCTCATAAATTGTTTGTGACACCCCAACATTAGACAGAAAATGAGTTGAAAAAAAAAAAATTATTAATAATTGAGCAAGAAGTAAGATTGTACAAAAAAACCTGACAATTTGTTACAGGCAAATTCAGTATTTTAAAAGAACAATTTTTACTCGGGATTAGAAAAACCCCTAGTGTACACAGATCCTAACGTGCAAGAAGTGAACAGTTAAAATGAAACAAATTACAGCAAAACATTCATTTTGAGAAATGTATTTCAAATCTACAAATAGTTATCTCACATGAAAAACATAATCCAAGGAAAACAATCATCATTAAAATGCCATTTTCCTTTTCATTTTTTCCTACTATTTTTCTTACTTGATTGTTTTAAATTTTTATGCATTTTTAAACTGCCATTGGAGTTTTTAATCTGTATTTTTTTATCAGGTATTTGTTGCTCACCCTGCTTGTAAAGCAATTAGGAAGATCTTTCCCCTTTTCCAGTCTTTCATGTTTGTTAGATTTTATCTGTGCAGTATGGTGATAATAAGCATACTGTTCCTTTCTGATGTTTATTTCTTGCTGCTTCTGGTTTTATCTATCATCTAATGTGTGTTGTAACAGAGAAAGTGTATCTTCTGTGGCAGCTAAAGATACAGAAATACAATAATGTGGAAAAAATTGCTTGCTCTAATTAACTTATATCATTATGAAGAGGTTTAATGCTTACATTAGAGAACAGATATGTAATAATGGATAACTAACGTCACCCTAGATAAAAATAAATTAATGAATAATATGAAAATATTTGGCTGAGTTCTGAATTTCCAAAAAGCATCAAGTTCAGAAGTGGAATCGCTGTACTTTTTGGTCCTGTTCTGATGCTTGCATTTTATAAACACACATTTTTAAAATCTAAATATAGTGCCTGTAAGGATGAAAACCCATCTGATGAGGTCTGTCTGCAGGCGGAATCCCCCCAAAACAGTTACTAAGAGTTTCCAAGTTTCCATATGCAGTCAACAGTAAATAAGGACATCTATGAAGTCTGCGAAAACAAATTTTTATTGCAGTCATAATTTTCATGATGTAGGCATACAAATTAAGACAAGCAAATGTCTTTATTATAAGGCTTGTAAAAAACAGTCAAACAGTAACATTTGGTTGATACTCAATTTGAACTGAGGACTTAAAAGCCTTAGACAATCTGTCCCATTACTAATCTCTGTAATATTTGACATCTTTTGGAGTGTTATTAACTGGATCATTAACAATTGCTTGTATGTGTAGCTTTACCTCTGTACACTGATTTATATTTTTCAATACATTAACACATATTCATACATTAAAAAAATCACCCAGTAAGTGTAGATTATTGAAGTTCTATGCACAGAGCAGCAGATAAAAATGGTTAGCCATCAGTAGGAGTTGTAAACCTTAACTCTGTTTAAACAGTAGGTTTTTATGGTTCCCTTCCAAACCAACAGCTGGGGCAAAAAAGATTACATTCTGAAGAATGGGCAACAGTCATCTGCACACAGACAGGTTAAGTTATTGAAAATGGGATCTGCCGTCTTTTAGGTTGATTATGGGCAGACTGGGGTCCTGGGAGATTACTCAGTGACTCAGTAAACTCACTAAATGTGACAAGATGCTAAAACACTAATGGTTTCTATTCTGACCTTTTCTACTCATTATTTTTTGTCTGTTTTTTTATCATGTAACCTCTTAGGGAAGGAAATATTGCCTTCTTTTATGTTGGGAAATTGACCAGAACATTGCAGACACTACCCAAACAAAAAGCAACTATAATAATAACAAAAATAGGAGGAGGAGGTTTACTTGACCCCATACCAACAGTCCCCTAAAGACTCCTATCAAACTCAATGGAATTGTAACCTGGCTTATTGCTTAAGTAAAATTGCCCATATTAATTGCACCACTATAATTAATGCTATCAAAATTTACAAAATAAAAATTGCTATGTGATCAAGAAATAACTAATTTATTTTTGGTGAGAGTCACATATGATAGTTAACATAGCCACTTAAAAATATATAAATAGGTACCTTTTGTCTTGTCCTGAGATGGAGTTAAAAAGATCTAGAGTTTCCTCTCAGTTCTGTTCCTGACTTCATAATCTTCAATATGACACTGACAGGTAATCGTCATCACCATCTCATAATCTGTAAAACAGAGAGAATGGGTTTCTTCTCAGAGCATTTGGATATAAACAAATAAAATGCTACATAACAGTTCAATACCATTAATGCACTTTTTCTCCACTGAATAAGGTCTCAAAGCAAAACCTTTCCCTTTGATCTTGTTTGCTGCAACATGCCCTCTGCTAGTCCTCAACAACACATTCCAAGTAGCGTATGATAAAAAGGTCAATGTAATGAAATAAATTGTGCAAATACCTCATTTTCCCTGGATTTAATTATGATTAATCTTCTCTAATGTGATAACATTTTTTAACCTTTATAATTTTACAAAGTGCTTGTAACAGATTCTGTTAGTCCCTCATATTTCATACTATGTACTTCCATTTATCTCCCATCTATGAAATATAGAGCAAGCATGACATTTCATATTTTAGAGCCTTGCAGTATTACACAAGGAACACCACCTTCCTGTATCGTTAATGCCAACATTATGATTCAGACCCATGTTTTCTAAGTCTTTCTTTTAGGTTAATTTATTGCAGTAATAAACCAATTTCTTTGCTTGCTTCTAGTATTTTGTACAACAGTGTAAAGACTTGAAAAGTATAAATATCAAGGCTTCGGTTATTCTTAAAATTCTGTTAATACTTCCATGGTCTTACATACGTGATTTTGGCATCAGCTATGAAAACATCAGCCTTGTAACTACTGGTGGGGCACCCCGCTGAGATTTGTTTAACTTTTGTCGATCCTTATGGTTATTTGGTATATCAGATAGTAAAACAATCTATTTTGTATGGTTGTCAGAATTTCTCCCCCTCAGATTAGGGGGGATCTTGCTATAAGTTGCACAGAAAATGCATATTATATGAGAACATAGTCTCTACAGCAAAAAGAAGCTCTAAGTATATTCATAAAGAGAGAATATGTATTAAATAAGCAAGTTTTATTGAAAACTATGTGATAAATCAGCAAGTAGATGCAATGGTGTCTTTGGCCAAGGCAATATTTGTGGTTCGGTTAGTGGCCTGTGGATCTGTCTCCCCTCCTCTGAGCCAGAGAACTTTTCTTGGAGAAAACTGTCTTCATAGTTCAGTACTTAAGCATGGGGTTTCGTTTAGGTACTGGAAAAAAGAGATTTGACTCCATATGACTGTTTTTCCCACAGGTCAGCTTTCAGTTTCATTTCTGACTCCAGACAGCACTAGAAAACTGATACAAACTGAGTGAACAGTCATCTGATAGTTTTCTCTTCTGAAAAATGATAACATTTCAAGCCTGTCTTAGATAATTTAATATTAATATTAACAATTCTAAATGGCCAGATGCAGAAAAATTGAGAACAAGTTTCTCACATCAGACCAAAATCCCTGAAAGCTTCCCCACTTCAGCTGGTACTGATTCAGGCTGTGCTATGCATGGATTTGAGCTTTTGAAATATCATTTTTTTGTTACAAATTATAGGACAATCAAGACTGGTAGCATTAATGATAATATAAATGCAATTCTGAAGCACTAAGAAAATATAGTTGAATCCAGAGTTACTTATTTTATATTGAGCATGTTCAGTAGCAATTTTACCTTAGTAACGCTATCAGAAGTGGCTTTAAAAGCTGATTTTAAACATGGAAGAAATCACTGGATTTTCATTTCCCTAAAGACTCTTTAAATAGTAGGCTTCATTAAGTGAAAGTTAGTTAATGACTGCAAAAAATATATTTCAAGAAAGTACTGAGTCCATGATGAAATAACCTGGCAAGATCCTGAGAAATTTATCCTCAGATAAAACTCAAAGGCCTATGGAGAGATCAAGATTTGTCAATCACTCCAGTAACACAGAAAACTTAAGCAAAACTACAAGTGAAGGAGACTTTTGAAAGGCACTTGACCTCTTCTTTACCATTAAGCTAGAAGAAATGTTTTGTTTTACAAACATTTCAAAATATATGTTTTATCCATGACTTCCAAGACAAGAAATAAAAGTGTTCAATGTACAGGCCATTTGGCTACTAGGGAATCTCGCTGCTTTTCTTGGTAGCCTATTTGGCTTAGCACATTACTAATTTAAGGATTGTGTGTAATTGTGCATCTGTGGACACAATCCCAGTTGCTCTTTGGAAATGTCCTGGCAAAGAGACTACAGGACAATGAAATTTTGAAATGCAGCTCAAGAGCTGGAAACAGGTTTCCAAACTAAATTGCTCTGTAGCACTGTGAAACCTGTGTTAAAAGATATTTCTAAGCACAATAAAATGCAAATACAAATAATGCATTTCTATTAAGACAAAGCTATTCCATAGATACAAGTAGAAAAGCACATTCCCCTAAAAAAAACTGGTTGCAGCTCCCACAGCTTTAGTCCCCTAGGCATACTCTCTTTGAGCACTGTTAAAGCATAGAAGACTGTGCCTCTTTGCACTGCTTTAATGTTTAAAACTGTTGCAAAGTACCTAATTAAAGATATTTGCATTAAAAAATGTGTTAAAAATAATTCTAAGCTTGTAAATCCAAGCACTCAGAATTTACAAAATGACAGAAAAAGGAAGAAATCTAGAAAACAAAGATTGCTTATCACACTGGATTTGTTTCTAATCCCATCCTCCCATCCATTGTACTCCATTCCTACCCATAAAAATAAAATATCTAAAATTTATGTGAACATCTATAACCTTAAGGTCATCCTACAGAAATGCCATTATGTGGAACCTTGTAAAAATGTTGTCAGCAGTACCTCTGCTGTACTCTATAGTTGGCATTTCAGCCTGTCCCTTCTGCAATTAATAGTCCCAGTAATAGATTATTCTGAAGTTTAAATCTCTTTAAAGGAGAAAAGCTGCTTTTTCATCCCTTTCTCAAAGCGTACAATATGATTGGCAAAGTATCAGGAATAATAAGACAACCAGTTGACGTAAATGCCAGGAGGAACAGAGCGGCTTTTGTTCTGAGCTCTCATCAAAATCTTGGAAATCTTGCAATAGGAAGTGTTGCTGGAATGTAGGTTCTTATTCAGAGTCCTTACATGTCAGGCCTGCAATATCTGAAATCTCTTACCTGCTCCAATAATTATTGTACACAGTCCCATTTGCTGCCTATAGCTTAAATAGCTCCACAGTTAACAATTTAAAGTTTTCTTGATACAAAAAATATATATTTTATTCTCTATTAATGCATCATTATTCTTGTTGTCCTGCTGGAACCACTAGCTATTGTGATTGTTAATGCAATAATTGCTATAAAGCACACAATAAATGATGCAATGATACTATAGCTCACAGAACAAATGCCTTAAAAAGAAAGCGTAGTTTAAAGGCCTCTACACATGAAGACCATACTTCCTAGGCTATATGTCAAATGTAATATTAAATGTAAAAAAGCTTTGTGTAGATTAAAAATCAAGGTTGTAAAGTCATCATTGCCAAGTCAGAAAAAGAAAAAGGTTTGGTTCAAAAAGCTGCATTATATCCACCACATAGACAAGCTGAGTTATCTTACGCACTTAAAAATATGGTAATGACTTCACAAGAAAAGAAAAAGAATAGAAAACCATACCATTGGTCCTAAATCCCCAAGTATTTGCAGCAAACAGAAGGCTTTGGTAGGTATATAAAATTCAAACATTTACAAGAGTTTTCAGTTATGTAAGGACCAGTGTCACATCTTTAATTTAATTTCTTCTTTGTTAAGTAAAAGAGAAAAAAAGCTAGATTTTCTTGTGGAGCTTGCATGAGTTGAGTAGTCTGCTGTGCAAGTGCTCTCACCAAATCTGTTTTTCAGTGTGCATTGTCATGTAGTTCAAGTTCCCTGGAATTGAGATACTTCCTTCTAATCAGTCTAGTAGCTGAGAGGAGAGCGCTCACTCCTAAAACCTACTTGAACTGCTGTGCTGTTACTCACACTGCACCCCCTTACATACGATGCTAAGATTTCTGGGGACATATCTCACAGATAAGAAATCAGGTGGCTTGTCTGAGGCTGTGCTTACAGCCACACTGAAGGAATTCCAACTGAAGTACCAAACCCTTCAGGTCGCAGGCAAAGTTAATGAAAGCACCAGTTTATTATTCTAGTTAGCTTTGCAATATATATTCATCACGGAAATTCTGCAGGAACCCGAGCGAATGGCTCCATTAAACCAGTCACCTCTTCTATCCTCTCCGCAAAACTAAGGAAGAAACTAGAGCCCAAAATATCTGCTATGACCATACAGACATGTTAACGTGGCTCAAAGCATTCCTAGGTGAGAGTGTGGCAGGAAGGCATTATACAGGGAGAAGACTGAGCTGGATGTGTTCCCATAAGGAAGTGGATCAGTTTTGACTAGATGCCTCTTATGCCTTTGATAAACAGAGGGGGAAAAAAAAAAAAAAAGCAGCTTTTTTGGAAAGAGGAAATGTTATTTGAACAAAGATTTCTCTGACAGAGAATTGATTGTATGAAATTTACTTCTAGTATTGTTCAGAGTAAAAAAAAAAAAAAGAATATTTTTAATATAAATTACGCCAAGAAATATTCAGCTCAAGGGGTAAATCCAAATCAGTTTTCATATAATGCCAAAACCAAACACAGGAAAGCCTTGAGGTAAGAACCAGAAAAAGTACCAGAGTATTGTATAGGAGGTTTGGGATCAATTGATGTCACCAGCTGCCTTTTGATTACGTCAATGCACAAAAGATACTCACCACAAAGGGGTGCCATCTGTGGCAAGTTGATGGCTTTTTCTCCTCCCCTGGGATACCACATTCAGGTCTTGTTTTTAGAGATGAGCAAAGCCTGTGGGTTTGCAATCATTAAGGGTAGGAAAGTAGAACCTGTTCACTGCAACTCTCTCTCCCTTTCAAATCTCTACTCTAAAAAATGCAACAAGACCTCCTTGTAGCAAAACAATAGATTGAAATTATGTCAAATATCAGTCTTTTTAGATTGTATTTTTGTAAAATACAATATATTATCTATGTTCATGTGAGATGTTACTCATTTTTTTCCTTTTTAACTTTGCTCTCTCATTTCCAGTTTGAGTGACAATCTCTTAAATTAGAAATGTAAGATATGAGCCATCCCTCCTGACTGGACATTTGCTGTATTCAAGATGCGGAGTGTTCATAAAATGGTCACTGGACACACAAGGTGCGAGCTTTCAAATAAAGTAACTCTCCATTATAAAAGATGCTTATAAACATCACATTCTACTGTGTTCTTACAGATGGTTGAGAGATACAAACTCTCAACAGAAACATCACAAACAAAAGAAAACTTCAATGGGTCCCAGTTCTATATAAAAATCCATTTAACAATATAGAAGTATTTACTAAATGCTGGATGTTTAGAAAACATTTTAGTATAGCGTGTAGTTCCTTCTGCTTTCAGAATGAAATGGTGAGTTAGAGGGGATTTCACAGGATGAAGGACTGAGGGGGAGGAACAGGGGGTTTTATTGTGGAGCTGCAGTGTTGAGTAGTCAGTGGTAGGTGGATACTGTTTTGCAGAGAAATCATGCCAACCATGGCAAGAGGAAAAGGGAAATTGCTCAAAAACTCAATTTTACTTCTTTGTTTTCATTCTATTTGCCCATACTTGTACATGCAACACCAATTCACTGATTTCAACTTTCTAGTTATTACATCTAGCACTATGGTGATGCCAACTGGTAGCTTTCAGTTCAACACAGCTGAGAGCTTTCAGTTAAACACTGAGAGAGGAACATTGTATAAATAAAAGTCAGTTAAACAGTTCTCCGAATTAACTGGTGCTGTGTAGCCCAAGGCTATAAAAAATCTTGACTGGGCCAGCAAACTTTCAAGCCTGCATCCTGCCTATCTTCCTGCCCCAGGGAGCCTTTCTACAGGCTCATTGTTACACAAAGCAGCTACTTCAGCAAAGGAATCACTTCAGGAATTTAAGCCTCATTTGAGGGGATTATCAGAAGTCATTGTTTTGATGTTTCTTAATTTTCAGGGTTTAAGAGAAGAGATGCTAAACCATGGTCCAGTTCATTAAACTATGTTCTGAATTCATTGCTATTCATGTCAAGATCATGTTTACTATCAACTGTGAAATGGAGTTTTTCAGAGTATATTAATTCACGCACTGAAAGTTTCCCAAGACCATGCACCTTCTGTTTAAATATAATCCCTTCTGCATCTAGTACTCATTGAGCATTCTAAATATCACTATAAATCCTTACAGATATGAATATTAGTTGATACTCAATATTTATTTAAAGTATTTTGTTACCCTGTACTTAACTAATCAACTGTATCAGAACCAGTTACAATTTTCAGGTCAGCAAATTAGGAGTCAAAACTTGTTACTGCTTTCCCTGGTTGCTCGCTGCTTCTGGGAAATAACTAATAAAGCTTCACATAGCAGTTACCCTGGATGACTGACACACATTTCTACATTTCTGTGTCAACTTATGCCAGTTGAAAATCCTCACTCTGCAAAGTCCTGCTCTGTTTATTGGTCCTCATTATTTTTGAATTCATTTAAATTTTTGAGGGAATATCCCATGTTTCTTTTTAATGAGAAGCCTCACAATTTTTCACTAACCAACTGGTAGGTAACTCCCTTTGCAGACAAATGTAGATGGGTACTATTAATACCAAAATCATTCAGTTTGGATGTATACTGCAAAAAAAAAAAAGGGGTTTCTGCCTAAACTACAATTTTATTCCCCCTCAGCTCATTAACTTACTCCAAGCAAACAATCCTAACCCCAGATAAAGACATTTGTAATTAGATTGCAAAGATTCTATACTAAAACCAAAATACAAACCTAAATAAAATGTGTAGTATGTCCTATCTATGAATTCATGGCTAGTAAAACCTTTTCTACCTTGATCAGTAAAAGAATTGTTCTTCACCAATTCATTAGAACTTTGCTACAGAAATTCATAGACTAATGATCTGAGGAGTCCAATTTTCTGTGCCTACATGTGTAATCAATGTTCAGAAGTATATTTCATTACATCTTCAAGTCAGTGCAAACCACTGGAAGACCATCATCACCTGCACATTCAATCCTCTTCATTCCTATTATCAGAGACATTCATTTAGGCTAAATTATTTGTTCTCCATGTCCCAAACTCTCCTTCAGTGTCTTTTAAATGAGGAACCATTTCATGCTGTGTGATCTCAACTTCCCTTGATGACAGCTCTATCCTACTGGAACCATGAAACTGTCAACATCAAGAGCAGAATTTAGGTGTGCAGAAGACAGAAATGGCTCAGCATCTATCCCACAAACTCTTTCAATAGAGGTCAACAACCTCAGCATCTACAGGTAAAACTGCAAAGCTCAATATTTCCATCAGAGCCCAAAACAATATGGCTCAAAGTTTCTTGCAGGCTGCAAGTAAAAGAAAAATAGTTTGTACACATTACAGTTTCAGAAAATGAGTAGATAGTACCATGACAGACATGGAATAAGACAACAGATCACCTTGATTTAGTAGAGGTAAAAGGTGGGCATGGTCAGCCTTTGGGCTGCAATGCCTTGCAGTAAATGTGAGGTAATATAAGGCAACTTTGCATCTGTGACAGAAGGTCACACAGGCCTTTCTCCTCCATTCTTAGGCACAGTATTGTCTCAGTAAACATAAGGTAATTTGAGGTCACCTTTATCAACAGATCAAAACCAAAGGTGTTTGGTCTGTTGTTTTGTTTTGCTTTCTAAAACACCCTAACAACCTAATTTAAGAAACATTCATTTACCATGCACATTTCCCCACCTGACCCATATGATATGAGATTATCCAATATTCAAGGTTTTCTTGGATTTAAGTACACACACTGTTATCTTCTTTTTAAAAAGCATTAAGCTGATGCATTGGCAGTTAAATGGCTTGCCTGGAGTCATCCAGCCCATGAAAGGGAGAACCATTAATAAAAGCCTGGAGTCCCAACTGACAAGTTCTATGTAGCAAGGATTGGAGTGTAGTTCCTCTCTAGGTAAATTAAAATGTCGTGGTTTATGTCAACAGAAATATGGGAATTTCCACACTGCATTAGACCCTAGCATATATCACACAGTATCCTCCATTGTACAGTGGCCAGCAGTAAAAATAATAACTCCCTCCCCTCACCCAGCTGACAAACGTTTTGCTTTTCCCCCTATCCCAGCCACTGTATTTTCCACGGATTTCTGAAAAATGCATTTTCACATTAGTGGTAAGAAAATCTAATGGCTTGTCCCACTAATGTCAGTCTTGATCCTAGCAATATAATCCCACCACTTCCCTTGTATGGGCTCCAATTGCACCAATTTAGGGAAATAAAACATCAGAAAATTAACCTTACCAAAAAAAAAAAAAGATTAAAAAAAACCCTAACCAACCAACCGCCCAACAACAACCAGAAAAGGGAACAGTCATGTGTCCCTTTTCTGCCTGAAACTTATTACTATGGAAGCAGATATTACTGATTGTAACAGCTCTGGGCATATGCAATATTCATATAAGCATCTTCTCCTTTTTGGAATCCTGCACATTTTAGCTTCAGTGATCTGAAAACCGTAGGAGCACACACAACAGGCCTGGGCCACTGCCCTCCCTCTGCTACTGGTACTCAGGCACAGCAGCTGGTGGCTTCCTCAGGCAAAGGAGCAATAGGTCACCACTATTTTAAGTTCATTGACTGAAAAATACTTTATTTCAGCCTTGGAAAATTAAAAGACAGTAAGCCCTTCCTCTGTTTTCTCTAGGCCATTCACTATTTTATAATTTACTCCCCTGTTATTCAGCTCTGTTCAAAACCTAAGAGTGTCAGTCTTTTTTGCCCATGCCCTTGCCCTTGCCCTGAAACAAGTCTCATTCCCCGGTCCTGGGCACTTCACCTGACAGAGACAACCAAAGATTTCAAAATGCACTGCATTTACTTGTAGCATTTTCACTCATTTTCATAAATGCAAATATGCACTCCAAAAGTTTGATTCTGTATCACTTTCCTGTTCGTCAGTTAATTTAATTTCATGCAAAGTTGATAACAAAACATATCTATTCTTGCAAAATTGTATTTTACATCCATTCTTTACTGATCTAAATGACAGTATCAAGTAAACTGGAAAAGAAAATCCGACCTAGAAAAATACAAGCATATTAATTAAAACATACTGTCTATCCCTTACTAAATTATACATTTCTAAATCTTTTAGAAGCATGCCTTTTCAAATAACTCAGGGGATTTGCAGTTGCCTACCGAGCTTTTCATTTCTAGGTCACTTGTTAAATCTACCCCAGGTCAGTACTGACTGAAAATTATTACTGTCTGGCAGCTGTTTTGTAGTCTACACAAAATGAATTAGTGGTTTCATTCAACTTCCTAACGGACAAGTGGCCCCATCTTACACTTCGACCTAAAAGACACCCTGTTGACTCCGCAGGGAAAGAACTAAATAAACTCTTTTTATTCTGTAGGTAGGTCCTCATGGTTCGGAATGAAACTGGTGGGACCCTTGGGGCTGTTACAGCACCACTGTACAAAAAATAAAGCCTTCCATCTATGGAAGTTCTGAAACCAGAAATGAAAAAAGGCTATTTTGGTGAGCTGTTGTGGTGATTATTTTGGTCCTCAGCAGATCTTTGCCCTGTAGTTCAGTGGGGAAAACACAAGAGGTTGTCCACTGTTAGGGTTACAAAGAGTGTTGTCCCCTCTGCACCAGTGCAGAGTTCAAAGGGGACAGAATGTGTCTGTGTGTGTGTGTGTGTGCTGGCGTGTGCAGCAAGAAACCAAAGGAACAATCCACAAAGATTTCCTGTTTAATTGTAGTAGAAAGAAGCTTCCTATTTGAATACATTTTAAATGTTTTAATAATACAGTGGGCAAAGAGATCAAGAGATTTGCTATTTAACAGCAAGAAATGGAAATTATAATGTGATTCATATTTGACTTTTATTCATTGTGATCTATTTGCAGTAGGAATAAAACAGGTTTTCCTGTCTTGAAAGCCCCCTGTCTTATACTTTCACAGACATTGTATTCCTTTCTTTTTAGCGCAGACACAAGCACAAATGCATCAACAGGTATTATCAAAGAACATTGTGTCTGAATACTTGTATTTAAAATATTTCTCACAGAAAAAAAGTTTAAGCAAGTCCATTATTTTCTCGGCTTTCTCTTGTCTTTTTTCCTTGGATGATAAATAAGTTTTCATGAATCTGGCACTATCCCTGTCCTTACTGAGCTAGGACAATTTTCCCCTCAGGCCCCCATTTCCCTCTGCATTTTCATTTGTCATTCTGCTCAGCCTGCAGCAATTCAAACAGACCTGCTCCTTGACTGAGAAATCTTCACCTCTTCCTATCCACCAGGATAAGGTTGCTTTTCAATGGTTTTGTGACAACTGAAAATAAAAAAGAGGGGCTATCAACTTCTTCTGTCACCATCTTTTCATGCTCTCATCCCTCCCTCAGTGACCTTACTGTCTCTGTTCCTATTTGTTTGCTTCTTTTGAACTTGTTCATCTTTCCTTTTTTCCTACTCCTCACTCTCTTCACTGTTTAATGTAACTTTTCCCAAAGCAGCCTTCATTCCACAAATAAAAAGCTGTTAACTTCAAGGTGATTTCTCTACCTTGAAAACAACTTCAGGATCCAGGCTGTGCTCGGTTCCATATTCCTTTCATAATTTGCCACATCACTTTTTTTGAAAACCCAGATGCATAAATTAGACTGGCTCCTAGGGAGATTATATTTCTGTTATTAGCACTTGCAAGTAAATAAATAAGCTGATATCGATCCTTCTGTTATTTCATGCATGATATTTTCTGTATGACAAGCTATTCTGGGATGATTGTACATATGACTTTGTTTCATTATTACATGTAAAAGTATTGTATATACAGTCATCTTTTAACTTTTCCCTTTTATCCTTTACCACTAAGTTAACTGCCTTTTTAGTTTTATTCTGTGAGCCCTGCTTACAAGCTCTCTCTCTGAAAAGGAATTTACCCATATGGAAAGTGGTTTCCATGTAATGAATATTACAAAGAATCCCAGGCAGACATACCAGTGTTTTGTTACCCAGAACTAAGAGTCTTTTCAGGGACCTTGGAACAAAGAGTGGGCATGAGGCCAGTTAAACACTCACTGCCATTTCTTGTCCATCTGTCCCTGATTGGAGTAAGAAGTTGCACAAGTTTTGCTTTGCAATCAAGTAGACATTATCTAGAAGTAGAGATAACCCGTACTCTTTATTACATTACTTCTATTTCATTGGGTACATCCAATTTATAAGAACAGACACAAATGCTCATTCAAATTCTACAGAGCATTTATTATGAAAAGACATATTCTGGTAGCATCCAAGCCACCATTCCGATAATTAACAAAACTGACTTTCCAGTGGATTTGTGGTTGTGGTTGTATTCCCTAATGTCTAACATAATGCACCCAAAGCATTTGCTGTTTAGATTGCAGCCTTTCCCTCAGTGGGGTACTAATTAAAAAATCGAAGTCTAAGAACCCAATTAAATGTTGCTTTTACCATTTCAGGCACTGACCTCCTCCTAACCCCTAGATTTTGGCTCTGTATGTTTACATTTTGCTTTTACTTGCCTCTTCTTGCCTTTGATTGCTACCTTTCTCATAGGAAACCACCTACCACTGGCAATAAGACAGACAGAAGATTAAAAGACTTTTCTGTCTCTTTGTTCATAAGATTTGAATTGTTTGTGTTTGACTAGTATTCGAAGACTAAACTTCGGTCATGGTTGGCCATTCTCAAATCTTCTCTACAGTAGTGGTTCTTACGCAGTCAAGAACTACTGCATTAATGATTTTGATTGTGTTTTTGTGATAAACAGCAGTACAGAACATGACTGATTTTATATGTTACTCTCAGATCCGTATTTTCAAAGTACAGATACTTACACTTGACACAAGCAGTACAGTTGCTGTATTGGTCAACAGAGAGTTGCTCACCAGATCTGGCATAGATTCATGGCTTAGACACTAAAATCTGACATTTATGGCTGAAAATTGCTTCTCTCTTAGAGCAAAATCAGGTTTTTATGAACTACTCAATACTACTTTGTCTTTAGGCACCAGAAAGGTACTTTCTCAGCATTATTTCTATCTCACATAAAATCGATCTTGCTATCTTAATAGCACCAGAAATTCTAAAGAAAGGGACATAAACTCTTGAATTTAACAAAAATGCATAGTATAAAAGTTACACAAATGCTTAGATTCTGTGATCATCAGGTATGTGATATTTTAACTTCCACAGACATTGCAGCTATCAAAGGAACAGTATTTCAGACCAGAACCTAGGATAATGGGACTGAACTAAGGTCAACAAGTCCCAACAAATCTGTCAAAGCAGTCAATTGATTAAAACTCGCTTTTATTGGAAAACTGTTCCTAAAGCTTGTTCCTCTGACAGTTAAAAAACTTTTCCATGTTTCTAACAATGTGTGTTCACCATGATATTACACCCTATCAGTGGCATACTAATACTGGTCCAAGCATTTCATTTCCTTTTCAGCTGTCTACTATCCTGCTTCATTGTCCCTTTCAACATTCATTTTGTGAACTAAAGAAAAGAAGCTCTTTCAGTCTCCTCTCGCAGGAGCAGCTCTCCATTCCACACGTCACCCCAGTCATCCTTCTCTGCACCGATTCCATTTTAATTTATTTTTCTTGTTAAGAACTGTAAAAAGAATTTCAGAAGACACCTTCCCAGTGCTCTGTATGGCAGCAATAGTACTTCTTTCTCCATTCAGTATGCCCTACTTGATACATTCAATAAGCAAGGATATCTCTTTCTCAGTTGTATATGAGAAATTCAGACTCATCCTGCAACTGGCTGATATATTTTTCTCCCTTCTGTCATGTCTGAGGATTTCAACAGTGACACCTCATTTTCTACTAGTAGAGAATTTCAGTAGCTTACTACTTTTTGTCCCAAAGTTAATGCAAAATAGTAAGACGAAGTGGTTCCAACAATGAAACTTGAAGAGCTCTACTGATTACCTTCCTGCAGCCTACTATTTCCCTTTCAGTGTCATCAGTGTTATTTCCCTTCATGAACTTCCTCATTCATAGTAGATATATTGTATTAATTCCCACTTAGAATCTAACTTTTAACAAGCTAAGCTCATCAACACTCAAACAGCATCACATGAAGTGCTTTACTAAAGTCCAGGCAAATGGAATCTAGTCTGTTTCCTTCACCTAGAAAATGAATTATCAATGGAAGCTACTAAGTAGTTCTACTACAATATACTTTTATAAATTCAACTTCTTTTTTGCTCTGTTTTCCATTCACTTTCACACTTCTAAATATTCTTCTCACCAGAGGTTGTTCTAAAGCTTGCATGCTAATAAGCCAACAGAAGCAATAGTAGCCTATGTTACTTTTCTTAAACGTAGGCTGTGCATTTGCCATTCAATAGTCACATGACTTTGCCCAGGTTTTGACAGATTTATTAAAAACTAACTGTTTCAAGACTTCTCATATAACACAGTTCTTTCAGAATTTGATGAAGCTAATATGGTTCTTCTGATCCGATCACATGGCACTTCTTGAGCTTTGCTTCCACATCCAGCAGGGCAGTTTCCATTTTCATATAATCATTCATATTCATATTGGGTAGCTTGACCTTTGTACACTTATTAAACACCTCTAATGTTTTTGAAAGGTGAGAAAAATCTATAATTAGTTTTTCCCCTCAGCTGAATTGCACTATTCCTTCAACTACACTTAGATCCTTTGTAGATCTATACCAAAGAGCAGAAGATTCCACTTTCCAATAAAACACATTTAGAAAACTTTCTAAGACTGACTTGTAAGATACATGTAAATAACAGATCAAGTCTATTCTAATTCCTAAGTACATTTTGATATGTTACAGGAATTGCATAGTCTCTTTCCAAATTCAGTAAAATGTTATATATTTTGCATTGAACGTGATGACAGAGTAAAGCGGTTTCTTAGTTTGGTTTCAGTTTTAAACCACACAACAATCCATCCTTCCCAAAGGTGGAATTGGTGGAATAAATGTTATCAAGCAACTTTGCTTTAACATCTTCTTTGCTTAGAAGAGAAGAGGGAATAAAAAACACAGCTTTCAAACCACAGAGCAACCGTTGAAAACTTAAAACCACAATACCCAAGAACAGACTGAGCCTATGATTACCTAACACAAAATGTGGTTTGAGCTGGGCATCATACCAAGTTTTTCACAGAAACCCAAGGGGAAAATGGAGTATAAGTATCCATGGTTACAGTGACCCTTGCTTGGCACCTGAAGAGATCTTTCTAGAAAAAGACAGGTAGAAACATTTATCAGGGTCCTCAGAAGTAACAAGGCTTCTTCCTGTTTTTATAAGTTTTAAAAAAAAAAAAAAAAAAAAAAAAGATAAAATAGCACATAGTACAGACTGTCCTGAATACAGACTGTAACCTAGAAGTATTTTTAGAATTCCCCTCCTGTATGTTTTTCACAATATTCACTCAGTACTGAAAAATAACCTCAGAAATATAGAACCATCTATTTAAAATAAAGGCAAATTCCTAGAATAACAAATTCATTTATAAGTGAGCATTTCAAGACTAAAGACTTTCTTCCCATGTTCAGTGTTCATGAATGAAGGAGTAGGATCATAGGCCACAGTTTTAATGGAAAAAAAGTTTGAAGTGTATATTAAGCTAAATTGGAAACATCACTGCTAAGTATTGAAGCTTCTGCACTCCCTGGACTGTTGTTCAGCTGTACCTTGGAAGGCAATGATATAACTAAACACAGACAACACTTTGCTTGAACAGCATTTTTTCTTATTTCTTCACTAATATTACTCTCCTGTTCTCTGTTTATATATATATTTGGGGAAGATTTTTTTTAAAAATGTATGCTGATGCATAACTGGGTATACTGAAGCGTGACCAAACATGCACACATGAACAAATATTCATGGCATCTCATTTTCTAGATGCTTCTCCTAAATGTGCAATAATCTGGTGCAACAGTGAAAAAAGAGAGCTGAACTGAGTTTGGATGGTAAGTTCCTCTCTCCCTGGCAGGGAGGAACACAGATATTTCACATTAAAGTCCATGTACAAGTCAAATGCAGTTCTCCTTCCTGTGAAAAAAGAGGCAGGAAGAGATTTTTAATGCCCTTTATTTTCTGTAAGATGCTCATCTTCTATTCTTTGCACTCCTTAAGAATTCTGCCTCACTTTCTCTTGTAGAGGTGAGGGCTCCACAGTTCCTCATAACAGCTTGTTGCTGAATCACCCAGCTGTATAGATCTGATCTGGACCAGGCGTTAGCACGCTATCACTTCTCTGTCAACTCAGCCAGGGCAACATGCCATGATGTTTGTGAAGTCTTCATCCCAGTCATTATGGAAATGATGTGGATGATGCCTGGTTCAGCGTAAAGTTTGCCCAAAGTTGTCTGTTACACTTTCTTAAAACTGAATTGGAACCAGCAAGATGAAAGCTTAGCAAGTTCAGTTGTAAAAGATCAGCTCTTTATATCATGTGGCTGGAGGGCTCTTAATACAGTAAAATTATATATATCTTTATACATATGTATTTTATATTAAGTCAAAAATTATCAGAAACAGAGGCTCAACATCCCAACCATTTCTTCAAGCAGTTATCCCGCTTTCATAGAGGTTGGTCACTAATGATTGAGAAGAAATCATACCGTGTAATTATTTACAAAGTTTAGGCCTCAAAACCTACCTACCAAATTTTCCAAACAGCAAGAGCAAATATCACTACTCATAAACAATCAATTGAAAGTAGTAACTGTGTAATATCATGCTCATTTCACTGGCAATTAATGAACAGAGAAATACCTGCCATATTCCTACAGTTCTCCATCTGCCTCCTTAGATTAGATTAAATAAATGGATGCAGCAGGCTGTGTATGTGTATTTACCCATGGTATTTAAACAAGTACTGTATATTGAGGGCTTGACTGCAGCACTGAAAATTCAACAACATTTAATGGAGATTTTTTGCGTTGCTTTAGAATTTCTTTAGAAATGCTGGGTGGTGTTTTCAAAAGCCATCAAACTGATGGACAGTTACTGAGTAAATGCTCTCAATTATATTACCTAGGTAGGAAGCATGGACTCAAAAATGTAGACCCAATCTTACTCCTGCATGTCCTGATAGGAAAAAAAAGGCCATATCTCAATGGCATATGGCAAACCTGCAGTAAAAAAAAATATCTTTGGGTTTCTAAGGTGAATAGTGGGAAGAGAGATACAAAAGAAAGAAACGATGGGAATGCACATCACTGAATTTGGGTGACCTCCCGACTTGCTGAACAACAGATTCAGTCGCCAGTTTTGAGAGGAAGCAGAGACAGGAGCAATCCCTGGCATGCAGATTCAAAAACAAGTATGCAAGCTGAGGTTCAGCCCCCATGTGTACAGACTTTACTTCAAAGCTGTTGCAATAAAACTAAAACATTTGTGAGCTTCAGCCTGCTAAACTGAGCTAAACAGGAAGAGTTGCTGTTCCTACTCTGCTTTCAAGGATGCATATTTGACCCAAAACAGCAAATGAGCTGAAGAAGTTATTTCAGCAAACTCAGAAACTCACAATGTGAAAAATCAATACCTACTACCACATCCAAAGACTGGAATTAGAAGAAATGTGTGAAAATGCTAAAGAAAATATGGCAGGTGCTGGTATGCTTTGCTACGTGCCAAGCACACAGTTCCACAGACACCATTTCAACAAGAGATTGGTCAAAAACTGTCAGGGTGGAAACACAACATCACAATGCTATTTTCATTGTGTAGAACACACAGGCTTAATGTACGCAAACCTAAGGGGAGGTATTTGGATCCAGCTCACTCTGAGCACTGCTAGTAGGACAGGTAGGAGGATGTGATCTGATGGATCTACTTTGAGTCATAGAATAATTCAGGATGGAAGGAACCTCTGGATTCAAAGCTAGACCAGGTGGCTCAGGTCCCTGTTCAGTCTTAGTCGCCAAGTAGCTACGTTCTCTTTACACTGGCAGGAGAGGCAATTCACACTCTCAGTTATAACTGTATCTCTAAAGCTTCGTACTAAGAAAACAAGGAATTGTGAAACTGCACACATATATACACGAATATCTGAACCAGATTTTCTGATTTTATCCATAGGCTCTTATCCATAGGAATGCAGCATGCTCTTAGCATGGTCCTACAGAAGCAAGTCCTGTCCTTAGTAATCCAAATTGAACTGTGAGCAAGTTTCTAATGAAATTTTACAGCATAAAAGAACATCATTAGAAATTTCATCATTAGAACATCTCATAGCTAAACAGAAATCTATCTGAACGCTATAAAAGCCAAAATTCTACCTGGAAAGAAATTACATGTGATATAATTAGGTGGGTTTTAGTTTGTTTTTTCATAATTCTGATCTGACTGCAAGTCTGGATATAAACCACTTCAACGTATCTCCAGAAGCATTCTGCTATATAATCACCAGAGATACAACCTTCAGCTTCAGTGATATGCAAATGAAGACATGTTTGTTAAAAGGATTAACAAAGTTGTTCAAAGCATCTTTTTAGTCTACTCTGCTTCCAAACAAACAATAAACTGTCCTCATGCAGTGAGATTTGCTAACCCATAAACACAGCCAAATGGAGGAAGAAGACCAGAACCTTAATGAGTTTGGTCCCCTTTGAATTTTAGCTGATCAGTGTCACCAATAATTTCAACAGGCTCTAAAATAAGCACTTTCTGTCTTCAAAGTGCCTTGCAAATTTCAACCAATTAATCCCTACAACTCTCCTCAGAGGTAGGTAAGTAGGTATTGTTATCCCCATTTTACAGTTGGGTGAACACAGTCAGAAGGGTTAAGTGATTTGCTGCAGGCCACAGACAAAGGTGGGATTAAAACACAAGAGTGACTGTGATTCCTTTTAGGGGACAGCCCTTTTTTTTCCTGCTGACTTTTCTGTGCTGACTCTAGACATCTTGGCCTTGTGGCAATGCTTTAAGGAAACAAAACAAATTCTCCTTGTTAAAAGCAAGGAACTATCAAGAAACCCGTCTTCTATGCCAGTGTTGGTAACATTTTTGTTGCTTTATACTGAGGTGAGACCTTTCTTTTAGTTTTGTTCTGATATTCAAATATCATTACTTTCATACCACTTATTCCTGTGGTCATGTAACTGGCTACCAACTGAAAGAGATGCCCTGCTCCTTTGCAGATTTTATATTGTCTTTCTGCTTTTAAATCAGTAACTTTAGGCAGCACCCTGGCCACAAAGTGGGCAGACGCTCTCCTTCCAGCATCAGGGTAACAGTTGGTAGGCTTGTTCCACTGCAGCACAGTCAGAAAGAGGCAGAGACAGGGGCTTTGAGAACCAAGAGCAAAGCAAGCCATTAACTGAAACCCAACCCCGGCAAACCGCCTGTGACCATTCGAACAGGCAGAAGATTGATACCTTTCCCACTTCAACAGAAAGATCAGATGGAGAAGGCAGAGTATATCCTTTTCCTCTCTATGTATACAACTTTGGGCCACTTGAAGACCCATTTGTCATGTAGTCAATCCAGCATATGGTAATAAACATTTGAGTTTTATAAGGAAACCACTCTTCTAGCGGCTAGCAAGTCCACAACACCAGTCTCCTGGGTTATTTTTTTGAATAGAAAAATCCACTACTCGAAGGTAATGTCTTACAAATACCAAGCACATTTTCTGTTATTTTTTCAGAAGACACACAGCCCCCTCCTTTCAGAAGCCTTCCAGTACAAGAATTTACATGTACAGAGAAAATCAGTGAATACACAAAAATTGTTCATTTCCTACCATATAGGACAGTAATTTCAGCGATATTGCTATCATGTATTTTTAAGACACAATAAACTATCTGTCATGAAAGGATTAATGGCAAAAAATAAGGAATATTTTATTAATACACCACTGTAAATTATTACTTTACAGTGGTATTCATATATTACATAAACCAGGGATCATATCTCCTTTGTGTCTGTGTCATCCCACAGACAATGGTGTCATCAATCTTTTATTGGCTATAAGTTTACTTTGTTAAAAATGCTTGTGAAGCCTTCAAATTAAGTAAATAATTTAAAATAGTTAAATAAAATAAAAATTATTTTTCTATTTCTGGGGATACTGAATCAAAATGGCACGTTTCCCATTAGAAGGGTTTATTAGAAACTATTTTGCTCTTGCATGACCAGCACTCATGTCTCTTTGTAAGAGACAAAAAAGTAGGTTAATGATTCACAACCTTAGGAATTGTGTCATTTGCACAACACTATAAGAACACGTAGGGTTTTGAATCTCAGAGGGCACATTTTCAGTAACAAAAATACCTATTTCATGGGTTAGGAAGAGTCTGATTTTCACAGTAATTCTGAGACCAGAAAAACATGTAATGCAAAACATAAGCTTGTAAATTGCTATTTGCTAGCTCTGTCTAGAAGATTTGTAGCCAGCTCTGATTTACATGCTCTGCAGAAACAGCTCCCTTCTTTTATCACTTTGGAAATCATTAACTTGCCCTGGATGGTCCTCTGTGCAGCAAAGGAAGTTTTCACATGGATTTTCTGATAGCAGAAACAAAAGAGATCATAGATAACAAAATAGCAGTGTGAATGATAGTTTTAGAGGACCTTCCTCCAAACACATTTCAGTGACATCTCATCAGATAGGTTATCATTCCCAAATTTCCCAGCACTCAGCACTATACCCTGTTTCAGGGTTAATCCATGGAACTAGATCATTTCTCATGTACGCCTTTTTAATGCTGTCTATGCATACAAATATCTGAGTCACTGTCCCCTATCTTATTAATTAATTAAATACATTTTAACGTAATAGATTTTGCTGTTACAGGTCTATCTGCAAAAGCCTACTTGGACTGTAAATCCACTTGCAGGATATGGACATGCATGGATAAGGACACAGGGTGTATCTTCAGCAAGGTCGCAGATGACACCAAGTTAAGCACATGAGGAGAGGGAAGCTCTACAGAGAGACTTAGATAGATTGGATCATTGGGCCAACATTAATGGTATGAGCTTCAACAAGGCCAAGTGCCAGGTCCTGCACTTGGGCCACAATAAGCCCATGCACCACTAAAGGCTTGGGGAAGTGTGGCTGGAGCTGCCTGGCAGAAAA
>BJBW01003827.1:0-38600 GCA_004320125.1 Scolopax mira
AAGTGGGAGAATCACTTCTCTGGACCTGCTGGCACCACTTCTTTTGATGCAGCCCAGGATGTGATTGACCTTCTGGGCTGCAAGTGCACACTGCTTGCTCATGTCCAGTTTCTCATCCATCTCATACATCTCGTCATGTCTGCTGTCATTAGAGGAGAAGGAAGGAGTTCTCTCTTTTGGCTTGGTATAATTTATTTCCTAAATAACCAGATTATAATAAGAATGATAAAATATCCATGCCAGCTTTAACTCTTGTACAGGATTCAAAGGTTTAAGTCCCAGTTGGAGATAAGTGGTTCATGACTGCCCAGAGCAGGGTATTTAGGTCCTGGAAAAAAGTTATGGAACAGAAAATTTTTACACTGAAATGCTTATTAAACATTGGAACAGGCTGCTCAGGGAAGTGGTTGAGTCATCATCTCTGGAGGTATCTAAAAGACAGGTAGATGTAGTACTTAGTGATATGGACAGTTTTTGTCAGTTTTAGGTGGATGGTTGGACTCAATGATCTGAAAGATCCCTTCCAACCTTGGCAATTCAATGATTCTATGAAATTTCTGTACAAAGCAAAATGGAGTTCAAGTGTATCAGTGCCCCTTTGTGGTCAGACTAGTGATTAACTGGTTAAATCAGTTTGGGGGAGATTTCAGCAGTTTGTTGTGGTGCTGAATGAACAATTGGATCAAAAGAAAATATTTAGTTATACTATACTAGGTTAAATATACTCTGTTTGTCACAAGACCATCAGATCAGTAAGAGCTGTGTAGCCAATTAAGATGTAGGGTTGAAGCCAACAGACAGCTTGTGGGTAATGCCTGGCTGTAAGACAGAGAAACCAGTAATTCCACAGATCCCTTAAAAATAAAAAGCAAATCACCTATGGAAGCAAAAGAAGAAACTGAGAATGTTGCTTTGAGAGCTATGAAAGACAAAAGGAAAGTCTAAAGTGAATCTTTAAGATCCATTTCTCTCCCAGACTTAATGCTTCGCTCTGGAGTAGGGACACATCTGTTTCTGCTCCCCCTGTTGGAGTTCAAACTGCATAGGGTGCTTTTTTTAACAAAACAGTCATCACCTGCACAACTCTAAACCCAGTTGTTAGAGCTCTTAGCTAATGTGTGAGAGAGCCAGACTCAGCTCCCTTCTCTGTGCTCAATCTAGTCCTATAAAAAGAGTAAATATTTAAAAATATGACTGCCTGGAAGAATTAATTCACAACTGGGTGCTGTATGGATAAATCATTTTTTATAAAATCTGGTAGCATGCATGATAAATTAAGTGACAGCAAAATATGATTTCATTTATTTTTATTTATTTTTGGTTCAATGCTAGCTGGTTAATTTTTATTTACATTCTTTATTTAAGAATATGGTGATCACTGCCAAAAGTGATATAGCCTGCAGAGACATCTTTGTGAAATCCTGCTATGAAATCAAAAGTGGTTGCCATTAGAAACCACTTCTCCTGCCAAGTAAACTCTCAGAACCAGAAGTGACCTGCACAGTCTCCCAGGAATAAAAAAGAAATTTTGAGCACTCATTACTGTGTCACTTGATGTTTACTTCTTATTGCCCTGTGCTAAGAAGTATGAAGGACCTGGCTTTTTTATCAGTTTTCTAATAAGGCTCATGATAAGAAGTGATAGCTAATATTGCATAGGTCAGGTAACACTGACTTGCTGTGGGATTAGTTCTCTTTTAACTCAGTTTGGTGAATACTTTGCAGTCCTTAATATAGCAGTAGATCCGACATTTCCTTTTGATTTCTGGTGCAGCAGCACAGTGTTGTCAAGGCAACCTGCTCCTCTGTTTTCTTTCTTCCAGTAAACTGTTTCAAAACAACACTTGCCTCAAATCATTTCTTGTAATATGTGGGGTCAGACACTTCACCAGTATGCACAAAGGCACAAAGCTATTACTTTCTTATTGGTTATCATGTCATTATAGAGAATAACTTTGTGCTCAAGGGAGAATATGTATATTAAAGCTTTTAAAATAAAAAAAAAACCCTATAGGTTCTGTATCCTATCGTGATGCTTTGAGGATGCAAGGGTCTACTTTGTTCAGAGAGTTGTATTCCTAATTTTTGAGAGAGAATAGTAGAGCATTACTGCTAATTTATTTGTGTATATATAACATGCTGTAGTTCGCAGAGTAATGTTGTCTTGCATTTTGTAACAAAAATAACAGATCTTTCCTTTCTCATAGTGGTAGAATTTGGGTTAGCTTTCCATCTCCATGTTTCTTTTTCTTCCATTCAACACATCTTTTATTCATGCAGCAGTTCCAGTTCCCATGGAAGACTGACTAGTGATGCTGACCTCTCAAGCCTCATACCTTGAAACCATCATAAGACACCCTTAGGCTTGCAAAAAGCCATCTTACTGTAATCCTTTGCTGGGACCAACCCCATGTGCAGCATCCTTCCTGGAGGGACAACAAGATCTTTGTATTATCATTGCTTTGAACTTGCATTATATTAAGAAGCAAACATAAAATCTTGTACAATCTTGTACCAGAAAATGAAATGAAGACTGCTTTCTCTTTTAATCAGCTGCTAGTAACCAAATTTGCTACCTCTGCTGCTGGGTAACATTTACAAAAGCAAAGGGAATTCAGGAGATTGTCCAGCTCTGGGTATGAGGGGTGTTATCCACTGTTGCACAGAACCATCAACATGAGATCTGGGAGGTACAAATCCTTCTGTGCTTTTTGAGCCTGAAATAAACAATTGGTCTGAGCTATTTTACAGAGGCAAATCGCATCAAAAGGTTTCATTTTACTTAAAGGGTCCTACCTTACCTTGCAGTTCATCAGCCTCTCAGTTATTTTTTATGTGTGTGGGGTCTCTCATTTTTTTTAATTTCATCTTTTTCAGTGTTCTGTTTTTACAGCTTGGCCTCATCAATAGTTATAACAGAGGAGGGCCTGGGTAGTTGAAACATTGAAAATAATTATGAAAATCTCTTGACACTGGCATTACATCTAAAGAAAATGTAAGTGAAATGGTGCCCTGACACAAAATGTATAGGTGGTAATATAAAATATAAAGAGCATAATCAATCCAGGCAGTGACCTAAACTAGTCATTTTTATTCATGGACTTTTGTAAAATGTTTACTGTTTAATTTTGAAGCTAGGGATTTTACCAGCTGTAATGGGAGTGGGCTCTATTCATGATCTGAGTAATGTATGTATTAATCTCTCACAGAACTAACAGACACAATTTTACAGTAGTTATTTACCTCAAATTTATTTTGCCTGGGACCTATTGGTGTGAGAATGATCTGAAATGAGTTTTAGTTCACAGGCTGATGCTTGCTTGTTGGTGCAATGCATACAAAAAATGGTTTGTCTGGAACATAGTGATGTTCTCTTGAACATAGGAATACAGTACTTGATCTAAATTATGATCAAATAATCATAAACTGATAATGATCAATTTATTCAGTTTATTTTATAATTTTGAGTCTTAATTTAATTTTATTCCTATTGCATTTTATTTAGATTATTTGGGAAAAAAAAAAAAAAGAGAGAGAAATTTTTTCTCCAGGAATTATTCAGATTTTTATTCATCTACTCCAACATTTATTTGGCAAAGTTGGAATGTAAGGCATTTGTTGGAGGTCTTTCAGAATGAATAGTTTCCCTCAGCTCTCTGCCAGAACACTGGGCTGTAGTTTTTGTGTTAATTACTGCAGCCTTTCCTCAGCACAAATTTCCTCTATTTCGTTTTTATTTAATTGGATCAAAAGAATCTCTTGTGTGCAAAAATTAAAAGACAGAGAAGGTAACTGTAGTTATTCACTGGTAGATTAGTATTCTTTCTAAAGTCATATTTATAGATAATGGAGCACATCAGCTCCTTTTTAATCTTGATTATGTGGCATTTCAAACATATGTGGATATACTGTATATATAGTTGCAAAAATAAGATACATCTAGATATATGTAAACAACAATGTATTTAAAAATACCAGGGTTTTGGTATACAAGGACATTTAAACCAAGCCACATCTTTGTAATGATTCAGGCTGATTTGTTTATAGGAAGCTTGGAAGTTGAGTTCATGTATGTAGGTCAGATCTTACAAATTCAGAAAGAAAATAACAAACATACAAAAAGAATTAGTGTTCACGTTCACTTGTACTATTAATTTAATAGGTGATGGGGGGGTCGGGAGGGGAAAGAATCAATAAGAGCATGTCAAATTTATGAAAATGAAGGACAAAAAAATGAGGTGCAAGATGTTCTTGAGATTCATCCAACAGTACCAAATGGCTACTCTTCATTCAGTGACTTTCAGATATATCTGCTTTCCATTTCCAGTCGACTGTACTCTTCTTGTAAGACTCCTTAGCATGCAAAGGTACCTTTGTGCCCTTCCTCTGCTTGCTGATATACTTGTCTCCATGCCTGTTATGACACATGATGCTGGAGGGCCTCGGGCTGTAGCAGCGTAAGACACACTTCTGTAGGCCAGGTTACACATCAAGTTCTCTAGGAAATGGCTTTAGCTTTTTATTCTTTAAGATACAAATTAGAACTCTAAGGAATTTTACATATTGGAAAGAGTGTTTAAATTGCTAATGGGTCAAATGGGAGAATCAAGGACATGATCAGCAAACAAAAAAGACCAAGCGCACTTAGTGCAAGGCAGTAATGCGAATTTTCATGCTTGCAGTGGTCTAAGAGAAGGAAAGCTTAAGTGGAAAATAGCTTCTAGGTGGAAGGTGTAATAACTAATATTCTGTTGTAACTCCTTGAGAACATTATTTATAACTACATAAACATAATTTATAATTACAGCTACGTAAACAGAAAGTATATTTGTTGATTTAGCTTTTCAGGTGTCACCAGTTTTATTTCATCAGCTCTAATTTCAAAATGCATGCTTCAAGACACTTCTCAGCAGGCTAGACAATTTCATATCAAGGAAATGAAGCAGTGGGATGAATACTGAAGAGAAGGCGATTTGAGTAAAGACTCTCTTACAAAACTGTGATCATATATTATAACTATGTCTTAGGTGCCTAAGGAAACAGTTCTTCAGAGAAATTTCACTTTAATTGGACAGGACTAAAGAAAGTGGAGAGGCATAGAAGACTATGTAATGGGATGCTGATCTCCAGCATGTTGCTCTATCTACCTTTCTGTGTAATTTCTCTCCTTTTCCTATTTACACTATACTATGCCAGCCTTTTGTCCAATTCCATCCTGCTATTTAAGACCAAAACACACTCAGATGTGCAAAGGCAGCCCATGCTACTTGGTGTTTGAGACTCTGGTACAGATTGTTGGGAGATGGTGTGATAGGGCTGCTATAATAGAGGAGGAAGAACTCATGGATAATTTGATCCCAGCTCAATCCATCTCAAATCCAGCACTGAGCATGTGTCATGGCTTCTCTTGTCTTGCCCACAGAGTGCATATTGCAAAATGCAGCACCCCTGCCTGCTTTGATTGGAAAATGAAATTTTAGCTTAACTGTCCCTGGAGGTAAATTATGATCTGTGCCTTGTGGTATGGTAGTTTGATTGATTTTTGGGGGGTTTGTTTTGTTGGGGTTTTTTTTTGTGTTTTGATTTTTGGGTTTTATTTGGTTGGTTGGTTTTGGTTTAGGGTTTTTTTGTGTGTCTGTGTTGCTTGAGAGCTGGACTGTGATTTAAAGGCATTTGCTATTTAGTGACTGGAGGAAAATGTCATGCCTTCAATTAGATGTGCTGCTCTTTTGGAAAGACAGTAGACAGAGGCGGGAGATAACTAGCTGCAAAGAGAATAAAAGAGACATGCAAACTAGATCCATTTGATAGATAGAATGATTGTAGAAGTACTGCAGGGAGAACAAGTAACAGTAGCATTTGCTACTGTTGTTTTGTTTGGTTTGGTGTTTTTTAACTGTGATAAAATTTAGTGGAGACACAAATGAGACACAGATTCTACCCTTTTTCCTTGCTTCTTTGTCGATTGCCTGCATACGTGCCTTGGGGTTTTATTTTTATTTTTGAGGAATAAAGTGATATGTTCAGGCACCTAAAGTAAATCTCTTCTGGAGTTTAAGGTGTGTACCAGACATTCCCCATAGTTTTTAAAAGCTTTGCTTTATGGTGATAGTTCACTTCTGATGGGTCGTGTAACTTTTCGCCTGCAGTTTATCCATCAGGGTTATTTTATCTCTAAGGTAGCTGAAGTCTAATATGCTCAGACACGATCCTTTTCTTAAGTAGCCTTACACCCACATCAAGAAAAGCAATTGTGAAAGAGAAGCTTTTCATAGTACCAAAGGCTGTTCATGTTGAACAAAACCCCGTTGAACAAAGAATTAGTTAACGCAGTGTTTCAACATTTAAAGAGGATGCTTGAAATTAAACACTTTGTTGAGCACTTTTACATTCTATATATTGATGTGAAATAATTTCTAGCAGATGGGAGCTAGGAAGAAGCTCCTGATATGGAGAGATTATACTCTAATTGCGTGCCATGGGGTTTCTTGCATGTATCTCTGAAACATCTGGTGTTGGCCTCTGTCCGAGACAAAGCATTGGATGAGAGGGACATGAGGTCTGGCAATGCCTGCATTTCCAAAGCATAGTGGTTTTTTGGTTAGCTTGTATTGGGATGATTAGGATGCAGATACTGAAGTTCTTCTAGTTGGTAAATGACAAGTATTCTCAATAGTACTTCCAGATTGCAAAACCAGCTACTTCATTTTAGAAATTATCTTCTCAAATTACTTAATACCTCTTTTTTACAGTCTTTAAGGGTCTACTAATTGATGACATACACAGCAAAAAATTGCACAAGTTTGTGAAGAGTGCATGCTGATTATATCTCTCAAGTCCAGCTCTTCTAATTGTCACTTTAAAAAGAAATATAACTCTGTCTTGATTTTGATAAAACCTAATTATTAGTTCTTTGCAGATTATAATCTTAGGGTGTTTATCAAAGTGATATTTTTCATTATGTAGCTCTTTTATTACTCTAGGCATGCATATCACACATAAAAGTAAATCAATGTGTGTTTATCATTAGAAATGCACCCATTTCTGATTCAGTTTTAAACTTCTATGAAATGTTTTAAATACACCACAGGCAATAATTTAAATTCCAGCCAGGTTTGTTTTGTGTCACTTAGGGACAGAAACAGATTTTATGTAAACTTCAGAAAGGTTTGCCAGAGAAGGATTTGTACCAGCTCATCTAATAAGCTAACTAGATCAAGGTAAGGTTGTGCATAGACATAGCCATACGATGCACCATAAGAGATGGGATTTTTAAAATTTATTTTATTTTTGTGTTCAGTGGATAATTTAGCAGGAGCCTAACTCCAGCCTTTTATTCTTGATCCTTATGAGAGTTTCTTCTCTGGGAGTGTCTTTTGACAAAAGGCAATGACAAATATATTTTCTGGGTTTTCTGTGAACCTGCTCAGTTCTTTCTCTCAGGATGTGTTGTGTGGGGAACAGAACATGGAGGAGGTATTTTTATGGCCCAAACCCTTCTCTTTTCAGCCTGGCACATTCTTTTTTTGATCATATGAGGGACACTTCTCATCTTGGTGCAGGGTGTAGTGAGGCATGCCTTGTCCTTCTCTAAGATGCAGTCCCTCAGGCACAGGCTGTAACCACCTGTCATTTCGATGGTGCAGAGGGACCCAAAATGCTTTTATTCAAATTACAAGGTTTGAAGTCTCATCTCTGATCAACGCTTCAAATTCGCACAAGGCTATTTTGTTCTCCCAACATGTGTGGAGCCCTGTTGTTCTTTATTACTATCATTTCTTCCTCTACCACCCACTGCACAAATTCCATTCCTGAAAACTACCGTTGCAGCTGCTTTCCTCCAGCTGGTAGGTTGATAGCAATGAACAGTTTTCTGTGGAGCCTGGGCCAATTAGTACTGCAACAAGTGAACAAAAAAACCTCCCTAAACCACAGAAAATAAATAAGTCTGAGCTACATGTTCAGACTTCTGACATATCTTCCCTGCTTGGCTCACTTCATCACTGCTCCAGTTCTTAAGAGCTTTTTTCAAAAGTGCTGGCTAGGTCCTTCAGGCCTGGTTTGAGATAAGAAAGATGTTTTTCTGTCTATTCCTGTACTGTGCGCAAAGTGCATTTCCTATAACAGCTCCTGGTAAATAACTTCAGCCTTCATTTTGCAGGCATGATTATTTCAAGATAGAGGTTGCCTCAAAATCTCTCTTTAGACTGTAAAAAGAATTCAGAAAATGTTGCATGATGACTTTAGGTCTAGGTAAGATCCCTCCAGCTTTGGTTGCAGCTTACATTACATTTGTTTTCATTTCTTTACTAAACATCAGAACAGGAAAAACATTTAATACTAGCAACGCCGTGCCCATACCAGATTGCCCTGTCATGCCTCTTTATGTGCAATTTTTAAAAAACAGGTTCCTGAAAATACCCAGGAGTTAAAAGTCCAAGCATTCATTGCATCACCTTTAATTTGGCACCCTCAGTGATGAACCCCTGCAGGAAAGAGACCTTCAATTGTAAAGCTGTAAATCTGCAAACTGGCAGTAGGCACAGAGTTGGTTCAGAAAATCTGTGTCAACAAACTTCTGTGTCCTAAATGACAGAAAATTACCATTAATGCGAGGCAACGTGCAGGCACAAAATGGGGATGGGGCAAGCAGACAGTAAATCTGCAATCTGAAGATGTGGAAAAGGAACACAAGTAGCAAAGTTTGCAGAGCCCAGTTTTGTGGTGTGACAACAGCTTTTGTGTGAGCAATGTGAAGCTCACAGCTTCTGCATTTGGCCGTCATGAAACCACTTTGCAGAAAGCTTAATGCATGGGAGGGAATTAACATTGCAGATTTACTTCTCTCTATAAGAAGAGAAACTGAATTGGAATCTCTAGGATATGAAGCAGCATCTCCAGATCCACTAACAATTCATTTTCAGAGGATATTAACAAATATCCATATTTATTTGTTGCATATTGACTAAACAAGCTTTTATTAGAAGGGACATGCAGAAAGACAACTTTGGACCTTTAAAATAAATAGCAGGGATTTTTCTCACAGGAAAGGGAAGTGGTTGGCTACATATCATTTAGACGTTCCCTGTGAACAGACCAATAATTTATTTTTTCTTTCTCCAGAAGACTCATGACTACATTTTGTAATTGCAAGAGTAAGTTATGAAATCAGTAACCGTCCCCTTTAAGTTTCAGAGTGAGATAGTCTGAGAAACAAAACCAAAACCTAGAGCAGGGTACAGTTTTACAGTTGCAGCTTTCAAGAATATTACACTTCTCTGGCAGTAAAGTGCAGGATTTCAGGCTGAAGTGCACCTAGTGTTTCAGAAGTAGCTGGAAGTAGTAGTTGGGGTGGGAGGAGTGTTTGATCACATTTACAATCTGGCTTCTTTGACAGCTCATTCTGGCTTCTTGGTAGGAATCTCTGAAGCAGGTAGACGGGCTCCTACCACCCTCCAGTGGTTAACAGAGCACAGTACAAATGTAATGTTCAGAAAGCTTATTCACAAAATAAAAAGGGGATTGGGGATATTTCAGGCTTTCTTCTCAGGATAAACACTGTTGCACTGTGGATTTATTTGGTGACTTGTGTAACAGATCTTGTATTTGTTAGATGTTATGAATTGTTTTAGCACACCTGTTCTGTGGAGCATAATGATATTCATGGGTTGCCTGCACTTGCAGGACATTAAAGCATCAGCATCTGTGATGATTTCCAGTCTGTGTTTGTATAACTGCCAGGATTAAGGAATCTGTGGGTGGTGCCAAACAGATGTACAACAGTGAAGGGGTGCTTCAGAGGAGGCTGGGCAAAAACTACAGTGTTTGTCTATCAATTTTGTGACTCAATAATCTGCAAGTCGTTATAGATGTCTCCTCTGGCTTTTAGTCTTCCATTTCTTTCCCTCCTTGCAGTCTCTAGAGCGTCTTAGGGGTATTAATATATACGTTTTTGAGGAAAATTGCATCTGGGCACTTACTTGTATGTTATTTTTCTGTTCTTGGTGGCATCTGATGTTCTATCCATGGCAAGTCACGGTGTTATCAGTATGATGGTTGTACATTTTTCCAGATCACAGACAATAAAAGGTGATGTAATTTATCTTGACATCAGGTACTGAATGTAAACAGCCATGAGAACTTCAGAAGCTTCACAATATAGCAAGGGTGAATCTATATCAGAGGCTAAGGAGGCATTAATGTACCATGTGACATGGTTGCAGCTGCCAAACTTACCCACCCATCTTTAGGCTATAACAAGCCCTGGACTACAAAGCACAAATAGAAGGGGCTGATGCTTTCACTGTGCCTTTATCCAAGCAAGTACCAACATTAACAGTTAAATTTTAGATTTAAGCCTATTGCAAAAATCCTAAAATAGCAGGTTGCACTTTTCTGCTCCAGGGCAACTGAAATTGCTTTATCTACTAACATTGGTTAATTAAAAATTAACCAAAATAAAAATTGGTTTATCTACTAACATCACTCATCTAGTAGAGAGTGACAATAGTCTTTGTTCAGCCAAGCTAAAATACATGAGTAGGAGAAAATTAACTCAGATACTACAGGGATCACCAGGAGTAGGGCACAGTTTTACTTGAATTTCCCCTTCTGAGCTCAGTCCATCATGACTGGAGTAGAGGAGGACTGGGAGTGCAGTTAGGGCAGGGCAAAACAGAAGTGCAGCTTTGGGAGACATGAAGTGCTTTAATATACTCACAAGTGCTCTGATCCCACTGCATCTGCCCATGTGAGCAGGAGAGGAAGGAGAGGCCTTGGCTTCTTTCTGGCTGGATTTGATCACAGGATGTTAGCAAAAAAGGCCTGATTTAACCCATTTTCATGAGCTCCCTCACATGATATACTTTCTTTGTAAATCTCAGCAAAAGTTTTTGCGATTGTTCCTTAATTTACCTATCCTGCCTGTTGCTCGTTTTGTCTTTTGTTTTCTACAAAATGTTTACATTTGGAGTAATGGAACCAGCATTATTCTTCTTTGACTTTAAAATTCCATGTGAAAAAGCTTTATTTGACTAGGCATTCAGATCAACATTGGCTTTTGTTATGGAGAGTAAAATGGCTATAATGAGATTATATATTATATAGCAATATATATTATATAGCTATAATGAGGTAAGCACAACAATGAAAATTTAGCATTGAATTTTTGCTCCAGTAGACTCTGCTCAGCGTAGCATCTGCGCTGAGATGACAAAAAAATTCTGTTTAAGAACACAATTCATTCTTCTTTATGTCCAGCATTGTTCTCTCACAAAGCATCCAAAGCTAAGTGAAGGGTTATGGTAAAATCTGTTCTTGCATCTGGACAAAAAGAAAACTTTTTTCTCTGGAAAGAAAGCCTGTTGCAAGGCTTGAATTGAATTTTCACTGCAAAAAGGATAAAAGCCTTCAGGTCAAATGCTGTGTATCCTGGTGTAATGAAATGATAAGGCTGTGATGATATTGCCACACTCTGGACTGACCGCTCAATACTACCTACATGAACTACAATGAACATAACGTTCTGGGTTATTGTTTTATTACTTTTTTTAAAGGCCTCCAATTTCCTGTGCTGCTATACAAAATCCTGCAATCTTACTTTTCACTCCTAAGTACGTCTCAGAAACTGAAATTGTGTGTCAGCTGGTAAATAAACTGCTAGCTCTGTCTCTTTGTATATTATTCAGGAAATGTTTCAGTTCTTCTAAGCAGTTATTTAAGTGTTTGTAAAATTCCAGTGAGGGCTAGAAAATGCTCCAGAGATATTGTGTTTTGAGGCAACAGCTCTGAAATGTGTGAGCTTTAACTGCCATAAAAGAATGAATCTTCTTTGGCCCGGTATGTACTGCTCTAAAAGTCACAGCTGGAAGAAGCATTTCAGAGAGTTAGCCCTCTTGCTGACATGGCACTGATATTCCTCAGCTTTTACTGCAGACGTCCTCTGTGGAACTGTGACCAGAACGACAAAGAGTGTCAGACTAGCTGAGGTCAAAGTCTTGGTTGAGGTCAAAGTCTGAGCATCTACCTTAGATGCCCTCTCCAACACTAGCCATAAGCAATTTAGGGAAATTCATTATTTCCCAAAAACGAAACCAAACTAAAATTAAAAAAAACCAAAACAACAGTGACCAAACCCCGGGTGTTCCACAGGTCCCTGTAGGTGGAGGAGCAGCTTTGCTGCCCCGGTGGCCAGTGCTGCAGCTTGGGTGCTTCAGTCTTCTTCCACCAGCGCGACTGCAGAGAGGTGGCACTGTTGTATTGCGGCTTGTGCTCGTTTCATCCATCACAAACTGGCGACCGACTCCAAGATTATTCATCAGCATTGAGGCATTTTGCTTTTAAATGTCGTATTCTTTCATCTGTTTCCAAAGGCAAGCATTTTAGTTGAGAAGGGTTTTATTTTAAAGTAGTGAAAAAAATATCTTCACAAGCGAGATTAAAAAAATTGCCTCAAGAGTTGCATTGTTGAAATGCAGAGGATAGCCTATTTCATCTTAAAATAGCCTTAATTTAAGCTAGGATTTAATAATTCACAAACATATGATGGATTTAGTCCTATAATTCAAAAACGTGCCTCAAAGATCCTCCTTGCATTACTGAGGCTCTTTAACTGCTATCGTGTGCTATCGTTTCCACATAATCATCTTTTCAAGTTTATTTAATTTAATTCTCAACGCAGCTGCATTTCTTATGCTTCTATTCTATGGGAAGGCTGTTCCACAACTGCATTCCTCTCATTTTAAGCAACTGAAAATAGCTGAGAATAGTTTTACAAGCTAATGTTTGGGGTTTATCTTCTCTTATCATCAGAAGAGTGCATCAGGTAAAGTTAAAATAAATATTCAGGTTTTTACCTGTCTATTAACATGTTAGGGCTGTACTACAATGAAATGACTGTAGATGTCACTTGCAAGCAGACAGAAACAGAACAGCATTCTTCATTCCTCTGAACCTGCAAAAACGAGATCAGTATGAATTTTACAGTGAAAATGCACATACTACTGTAATGTGTATTATCAAAATAAAAGGATTTGTTCATTTTATTACTGCTTGCTTTTTTAGTAGAAAGAGCCAGAAAGTTTATTGTAAAATTCTGCAAATCTCTTTTTTTTTTTTTTTAATTACTTCTTCTCTTTAAATTACAGTGGGAGAAATTACAGATGACAACAAGTGAGAGGAGGAAAATAGTTTGTTCAGTCACATTCCACGTAATTGCAATCACCTGTGTTGTTTGGTCATTGTATGTTTTAATTGATAGAACTGCTGAGGAAATCAAACAAGGCAATGACAATGGTAAGTACCTTTTACCTTCTTCAATCTTGTTGATAATTGCAATGGATGGATGTGAGATACAGCTGTGTAACCAGTCACATTCTGTTCTTAAGTAGCAGGTCACTGATACATGGCTACATCAAATGCTATAATGCAGGAGTAATGAAAGCATCAGTGTTAAAAGCTTATGCTGTGCCCCTGCAGAGAGACCTCTACTTAGTGTAATCATTACAACAGCTTAACTCGCCTGCTGGTTCTTCTTAGGCTAATCTCCCATTTTCTAGTAATTTCTAAAGCTCAGACAAAAAGATGAGTCAAATTCAAACAGCTCAGTGCAAGTTCAGGTCATAAAATAGCAATTCATTTATATTACCCACTTGAACCTCGATATCCTGTAAAACACGATAGAGCCCTTTCATCAACAAGCTTCCTAATACTGACTTCCAAAAGACCATGTTCCAGTTGTGTTAGTCCTTCATGTGGGGCTTAAGTAGCACAGAAAGCCATTCCTACATTCTTTTAAATAGAATTCTACTGTCAGTGTCCTTATTCCAGTTGTGTTTATTGTGAAGGTGGTCAAACATTGAGACAGAGAGGTTGTGGAGTCTCCATCTGTGGAGATACTCAAAACCCAACAGGACCTTTGTAACGAAATGCATGTTTTACGGAAGTAGGTTTCTTTTTGGACTATACTTACTGTATGTGGAAACAATATTCCAAACTGAACTACTGTCTTACAGTTTAAATCTAAGTCTGTTCGGTCTTAAATTCTTAAATTTAGTCTTGCATATTATCATTATGATGATCAAGTAGATAAAAAAAGCTTTTGAGTTTTGATCTGAATTGACTGTAAACACAGGAGAGGGACAAAGGTCTAGCTTTGTGCTATATTCTGAAGTTAACATGGAAAACAAACCAGGCGGAGCTTAGGGCGTTGTTAGATAAATATTTGATGATACCCTTGATGCTTGCCTTTCTTGCCTATGAGAGGAAAATATGTAACAAGCCTCAGTAAGGAAGATGAATGTATACTATAAAGACTTGTTCTGCTTGCTTTCTAAATGGGTAACCCTCTTTTTCACCTCAAAAAGCTGGCCCTAAGGATAGGACTAGGAATGGCTTTGAACTTCTGAGTAAAACTACATCACCCTACTCGTTAAAAAGGGGAAAGGTATTTCTGTGGATCAGCTGAGTTTACACAACAAAACAGCTAACATGAATGTTTGTTGTTATATAGATGCATAAGAATCACTTAAATTAATCCTGTAGGTTCAAAAAGGGTTTATGATTTGTATAGAATTGTGTTTACCAAATGTAATGGGTAACTCTTCACGCTAAGAAAAGGACAAAGAGATGCCTTGGAGATACTTACAGCATGCAAAAATGCAATTTGTGAACAGAACTATTTTGCCCCAAAATTTGCTTGTTGGGGCTGTGTGTGTACTTTTACAAAATCAAATGTGTATTTGTGGGGTGTGTGGAAAGAGACGTATATGTTATTTGCTTTCGTCTCTATTATCTCTGTTTAAATGGGAGGTACTGGGAAAAAGACAGTAAACACCAGAGGAAAAATACTTTATAAACATATTTTGAGGAGAAGAAAAACTGATAGCCCTGAATAACACTAGAACTGTTTGTTAATATTGTACAAGTTTAAAAATTCCTTTTTTAAAAGTATCTTTTAAAATATTTAAAGGGCATTTTTTTAATCTTTACAAAGGCATATAATGCAAATAAATAAAAGTGTAAACTTCTGAATCAATAAACCTGTCACTGGCTATAGAAAGGAAAATTTATAATATATTTAACATATTCTAGAATTTATATGGCACTCATGGTAGGGAATCAAGCTTCACATAAATTTGTTCTGCTTGAGGAAACAGGTCTAGGCTTAGCTGAGCTTTGTCTCTCCCAATAAAGCTTGAGTCTGTGAAAATGTGGAAATCTTAAAAGTACAAAATTCAGTGTGCCATACCAGTTAAGCAAAACATGATGCCTCTTCTGTTACCATGGAAGAAGAAGCAGCACATCTTAACTGCTCAGAGGTGGAAGAAACTCTGAAGGAAAGCTGAGCCATTTATTCAGCCTCTTTCTTCTGAGCTTAGGGCCCCAGCTGTGACTTGCTGGTTCTAAGTGTCATTACCCACTGATGAGGCTTAGTCAGATGCAAGCCATACTGTTTTCATAATTAACATCAAGAAAGAGACAGTGATTTTTAAAAACAGTTATTAAAGGGAAAAAAAGAGAAAAAAAAAAAAAAAGAACCTCATCACTGCCTACACCACCTTAGTAAAGTAATCTTTGTTTTGCTCCCAGGGAATTGAAGAAAGGGGTGTCAAACATTTTGTGAACAAATTTAGTAATCAAAAGGATTTGTGCCTGGCAAGTCCAACTAACCAGAGTAAAAGCGGTTCAGGACAAATGTGATTTACAAGGTCTTTGTAAGCTTTCATTTTGATGCAAATGAAAAAAATCCCCAACTGGCTAGTACCATTACTTAATACATTGTTACTATTTCTAAGTACTACTAAAAAGTTACCATGACAGGGAAAACTACAGCTACTTCCAACATTTTGTGCGCTTTTGCAGTAATTAATATTCTTTTGGTCTCTATTTGTTTATTTACTTTAAAGCCCAGTTCCTATGTGTTTAACAGTAAAGGATTCATGAGACTCACACAGCTGGCTAAAAGTAAAGTCTTGCTTTTGAGGGGTCCAGGTTGCCAGGTCTAGGAGTCGAGCCTGGCTCCTCACTGAAGCTCTCCTGACGAGTCCCAGAGGAATGCAGCTTGCTTTCCTGCCTGGGGCAAAAATTTCTTCCCTGTGTAAAACTCACACATATCACCAGTGGCTGAACACAGCATCAGCAAGGCAATTTGCATACTACACTAGGTGAGCAAAACGTTATCCAAAGACCTTCCATCTAGGACAACAAAACTACTCAGATTGTTCAGACTGACAGGTTAAGCACTGATACAGGTTAACACTGTTAAAGTGTTTAACCTTTAAATGTGATGAGACTGTGTAATGGGAAGGCTGGTAGCTGTTTTTTTTATATTAGGCTACTGCATGGTTGAAAAAAGCAGCTGCAACGGAATGAATTCATGAGGAGAAGGCTGTTCTTAATATAACATTGATTTACTGTTAAAATCTTAAAACCGTATTTAGGGCAAAGCAAATCATTTAACCATTATTCATATCATAATCAAGGTCAAGTGCTCTCATCTCTAGCTTTTTTGATAGCAGCCATATATATATACATACACACACACAGTTCTGTAAGTATTGATGTGATTGAGCAATGCAGTGAGAAAAGTAAGAACAGATACACCAAAAACCGTAAAGTTACTTTTTTAGTCCATAGAAATATAAGTTCTGCTTTTTTATATAGATGTGATCACAGGGGTTGCACAGACAGCACGAAGAAGAGGTCAAAGGCGGCAGGAGAGAACAGCCCTTTCCACTAGGTTTTTTTTACTATACCCTGAGTTCAAAATGAAACTAGGACCAGGTAATAATATTATAAATGTTGTAAATGTGTTCCAGATACCCTAAAGAGCGTTCTGCTTCTAGCACAATTTAAAAAAAAAAAAAAAAAAAAAGCAGTTGTTGTTGAAGATGAGCATAATACTTCAAGGTATCCATTTATCTCAGCATTTTTGTGTTTTTGCTTAAGCAAGCTATTGCCTATGGGGATATTATTGAAGAACACTACAATGTTTTGGTTTTGACTGCATCAAGCATTATGCTTCCTTTGTGGAAGTGGCTTTGCATTTCTTATTTGACCAAACTGTGGTAAAGTTAGTTAAAAGTGGGGCAGGTACAGTTTGTTGTCTGGCCTGTGGCATAGGAAACTGCTGATGTTTTCTACTCGAGCCCCAACTGCCCCAATAGCAATTGGCTTCTGGGAATTCTTAGCAATTGGCTTCTTTTCAAAATATTTTACTGAAACTCAGTACTTAATGTTCAATGTATAACAATGGCAATAAATATAAATGTTTTGTTTCACAGGTGTCCTTGAATGGCCATTTTGGACAAAACTCGTGGTGGTGGCCATTGGATTCACGGGGGGCCTGGTCTTCATGTACGTGCAGTGTAAGGTTTATGTTCAGCTGTGGCGCAGGTTGAAAGCCTACAACAGAGTCATCTTTGTTCAGAACTGCCCAGACACCGCCAAAAAACTGGAGGAGAAGAACTCTTCGTGCACTCAGACCTCGGAGGTCAAGGACGCAGTGGTGGTGCCGGTAGCACAGGCAGGTACAAACTCTCCACCAGCAGCTGAAGAAACGACATCTGAGGTCATGCCAGTTTGACAGAGACAGCATTGCTGCTTCTTTGCAGAATAAGGCATAGTGTTTTCTACACTATACATGCTAAAAGAGAGTAGAAATGACTGTGCATTTTTTTTCAGTTAAAAAAAACAAACACAAACACAACAAAAAACCCACAGAAAAAACAAAACCCTATAAGGAAAATGGATTTGGCAAAACAACTTGTTACTGTATGGAATGTGACCGTTTGTGAAGTAGTTTCTCAACTAGTAGTGAAAGTGGAAGTGTAGAAAGTGCAACAGAGAACAGGTTTAACAGACAATGCCAAACCAGTGTGACAAGACTACTTTTTTTCTTCTTTTTTTTTTTAATTGGATGGCTGGGAAAGTACAAACAGACCTGATACACTCCTTTTGTTTACAGAAAACAAAAACCTTTCACCTCTTTACTACTAAAGGCTGTATTTGCTATTTATCTTCTAAAATATACTTCAAGAGGGTACCGGTCCAGTCACGTGCATTAAGAGAATTGATGTTTTGAGGGCTCTATCGCAGCACTCGCTCTCGAAGCCTCAAACACACCATCCTGTGGCTGCAGTGGAGCCTGAACGTTTGGGCAGTTGCGTCAACTAAGGACATCTGAAACATTTAAAGGGTAGCATTGTCTTAAAATAGGCCTGCACTTTTGAAAAGTAAGCAATTCCAACCCGTATAAACTCACGTCAACATAAGCTACAGATATTTTTTAAGTAGAGCTGTCAGCAAAATAGGTACAGGAAGGAGAGAATGTGTCGATAGGTATTTGGAAGAGCAGCTCAGCTGTCTGTTTGACTTTGTAGAAGCAAATTGGTGATAAATTGAATACGCAAAGTTTTGAGACAGAACTATAAATGAACAAATGCAGTTTACCGCAGAAGCACATGAAAGTAAATTGCATATTATCAAAGGTCTGAAATGCCACATAGGGAAGATGGAGGCCATTTTTGGTTTATTTTTTAAGATTCATGATACAGAAAGGTAGACATAAAAGAATAGACCTACGTATTTGAGAGGACATTAGTTTTTATCTCCTTGTTCTGAAAAGTTAGGTTTTATCTTCCTGATTGGAAAAATAAATCAATGGTTTCCCTCTGTACAGGTAAACTTGAAGTGTTAGAGATTCAACAGTTCAGTTGTGAATTTCGTGTTTTGAGCATTCTCATATAAAAATGAAATGTGAATAGCATTAAAGGGTGCAATAGATAAATGAATGTCGATATAATACTGTGTCCAACAGGGTGAATTATATATAAAGAACCAATTTTGTGATTCACTTCTCATACCTGTGATGTTTAGCATCAGCACAGAACAGCAAATATGACTGGGAGTAGTTATGTACTGGCGTGGACAAGTCTGGAGCCTGAATGTAATGTACTTTAAAAAAAAAAAAAAGCTAAAAGTTCTTTTTTGATCTTGTATTTAGGTAAAGGAGGAAAAGCAAACAAGCAAATAAAGAACCAAAGTAAAGAGGATAGGAGAGCACAGGTTCATTCAAAGGGGGAAATCTGCCACAATTAAAAATGAACTAGACTTCTACAGAAGCCTTGCAATTTCTAATGGTAAATTTCCTCTTTACACATTTAAGTATCTACAAGTAAATAACAGAATCATCCCATTCTTGCAAATATTCAGGGTTCTGGGCCTAAGATGCATTGGAGTTCGTATATCAGGCATTCCTTTGTGAATGTACCTATTGGCTTATGGCTCAGGGAATACTGGAAGTAGCGGTATTATCAAGAAATGTGTCTTTTATCAGACCATTATGTTCTTTTGTATTGGAATTGCTCATGTAATTTGGCTGTGACTAAGTGACTGTCATCTGACTAGACAGGACACAATCTTGGTTCTTGAACACCCCCTAAATACATATCAATATTTGCTCTAAGTCTCCAGTGAGTTGGATTAACGTTTTCATATAATGACACATGCTTTTCATATAAAATATTTCCGATTATACAATTGTGCATTGGAATTGTAGCACCTTCTTATTTGAAATGACATACTAGAGTAATCAAATCATATCTCTGTTTATAATTGTAGAAGAGACTTCAGAAAATGATGATAGTACTAAGGAATGCCTCATAACTGCACTTGTTTAATATAGTCCTCAAAGGCATGGTTTTCATGGTTTAATCTACTTGATAAAAAGTAAATCTCATGAAATCTGAAGTTAGACAGTTACAATTACTAGCTGCATCTGTTTGGACTGATGTTTACAATAAAACCTGATGAATCATAAGAAAATTGACTGATAAGAATCATTATCATGGAAGATAATTAAGAGCTTTCTGAAATAACCACAAAGTTTCTTACTAAGTGACAGTAACCCTGCTTCTTTAGCCAGCTTGTTCTTTGACCTGCTGTAGCATCATGACTCCACTCACAGTACTTTATCCCCTCTTCTGACAGTTTACTGGAGACTAATTCACATTTTCTTCTTGAATAAGTATAAAATTCAACTTCAAGAAAAAAACCCTGAGGCTTCTGAAAGCAGATTTGTAGCATCCAACAAGGTTACTGTACATTTTAAAAAATACACTGAAGAGTCAGCAACAGAACAGACAACTTGCAAAATTTTATACTAACAACTTCAACTTCAAAACACTATTTTGTCACTCAACTACATGTGCAATTGAATTTACAATTAGTTAAATAGAGGAATGGAGAAAGACTTCAGTTGACATTCCTCCTCTCCCTTTGAAATATAAATTTGGACAGCAGGAAAAGGAGCAAAATGGGGCATTGTCTGCTGAGACAGACAATGAGACAAGTCAGCAGCAAGAGATATTACAGAAGGCTTGAAACAGTCTTTAACCTTTTAAAGCATTACAGTATTAGTTCGTGCATCCCTTTCTCTTCTTAGGGGCACTGGATATTCTAGAGCTTTCAGGGATTTCATGCAAGATTGGAATTTGTTTCTGACGTAGGGTGCCAACCTGCTTCAGAAGAGCAAGAGGGGCAGGAGCTATTCACACCAACATGCCTTGGATACAGGTCGTCACGGATAAGGACAGTGTGTGAATACAGACAGCAGGCAGCTGCTTATCAACCACTGTTTTTTCATTCCCACACAAAGCACAATTTTCTGCAGCAGTTTAATAACCGCAGGACTCTATCCTGCAAAAACAGTATACTGAAAGTTTGAATATACATTTTAAGACTTTTTAATGAAAATGATATATCAAATAAAGATCAGTATCAAGCTGCCTGTGTAGCCACAGTGCACCCCAGGCAAATATCAGGGACTGGAATTCAGCCTGGCTAAACCCACAAGGGCAGAACCTTGCTCTGAGCTGCCATTACCAAGAAAAGCTTAATCTGCACTCTTGTTTAAGCAAAATTTTAATTAAGGTAGATAGAAGTAATCTGGTGTCAGATCAGATCTGGACTTTTAAACAAGATACTACTAACCTATGAACATGCACATTTCTTTTTCTAAGTTATAAGCATTATGAAGTTTATTTCAAACTGGCATAAACATACTACTTTTGACTATCATTAGCATTACAAAGAGTCTCAACTAGTCCAACTGTGCCATTCACACACTGCTCTATCTGAAGGCAGTGTTTATTTTTGTTGTGTAGAAAAAAAATAGTAATTCCCTATCACCAGAATAAACAGTTTATAATTTCTGATAATGCAATGAAACTTACTCTATTTAAAATATTTGACTGTGTATAATATTTGGAACTACAAGTTTGTGTTACTTGTTTAACTCCCTCTCTTTTGCAAAAGAAAAATTGTATGTTTTTGTGGGTGAATGTGTACTGAAAGACAGAAGGTAAGGGAAACAAAAGTAATATATCTGTTTATTGTTGTGAAAAAAATGTATTTGTATTAAACAAATGACCTAAATTACTGTGGTATTCTACATTTGTCATTTTGTTATATAGAGCATCACATGCTGAATATGAATTGGCAAGACCGCAAGAAAAATGAAATAGTCAGCAGTATACTTAATACTGATAAACCTGCTAGCTCAGAGGGGCTAGTTTGGGGCACTACAGCTAAGCAGAATGCTCAGGAAAATACCTCACAGTACAAAAACACTTGAAAAGAACTATGGTTGGTTAACTTGCAGAAAGGAAGACTGTGAACAGGCTTCTGCTCCATATAGAATTCCCAGAAAGCAACTGGTTTTATATCCATAGCAAAATGGACAACTAGGGTTTCAACTGCAGGAGAAGAGGAGGAAAGTTTCCTAAGGAGAGCAGTGATTGGGAATGAACTCCTTGTTATAAGTTAATGTGGAATGTCCAACACTAGAAATTTTTAAAGATGGGTTGGACAAACAGTTAAATGGTTTCAAGCTATTCCCACCACAGGCTGTCAGAAGGGACCATGTTCCCTTTTTTTATTATTTTAGACTTCTACTTGATTAGATTTTCTCCTTTTCCAAAAACCCTAAAGACAAATGCTTTTTTTTAATGAAAAGGAGTACTATGTTTTTGCATTATAAAAGAATCTGTGTACTTTAAGTCAGGTGTAAACCAGAAGAAAGTATCCTATCTTGATAAATACGCAGCGTTCGAACCAAACTACAAATTTACTTTTCTAAAGAAGGTTGCAACCACTTACCCCGCATCTTTCTCCTAGATTGTCCGCTGGGAAGAGAGTGGGCCAAGTTTCAAAACCTCATAGTTCTAGCTGGAGTACATCATCGTTTAGCTGGTAACTGCCAAGAATATATACATTCAAAACACAGGAAAAATGTTTTAACAAATTACATTCCCTACATCCAAGGCCAACAGATTGCTCATTTTGTTAAAGCTGCCTTTACTAGCTCACCATGTAAATCAAAGATGGATTCACAAATCCCTACAAGATATAATACAGAAGAAACATCATAACCAAAGAAATTCTCCTAATAAAGATATATTCATTTTCACTTATTAGCATATTAAAAAATAGAGCCAAATTTGATTTTACAGTTAAGAGGATAGAGGTATAGGTCACTATGCCTTTTTGCTTTGCTCACGAGAGTTTGAATCTTCTGGTGAAGAGTATCATTAGAACACAAAACACATTTCTGTTCAGCTTGATGTCTGTATACACATAAAAATGGAAACATGCTATATGGTATTTAATCACACCTTCCCCCCTAAAGTATTAAGGATGTCCTGCATGAGATTGATTTAAAAGTAAAAAAAAAATTATCAGTTAGCAAAGAACTCACCAAAAGTACTTTGAATGGTGTACCACTGCCTATGACACGGAGCTTAGAAAATAACCTTGGATAAATTTTACACTATGGTTGAGAACTGAACAATTCTAGTCTCCTGGAGAGTGCAGGCCCCGAGACAAACTTGTCCTTCTATTACTTGCAAAAACTTATGACTGATATTAAATGAACCACAGAACTTCCCTTTATTATTTTTTTTTTAAACAGCTCAAAGATAATATATATGAAAACACAATAATCAGCACTATTCCAAATAAAATACAAAGACAGGTCACAGTAATCTTGAAGTATTGTTAACTAAATTAGGTCATATTTTAGCAATGGATAACTTCTTTTGAAAGCCATAAGGGAAACTGTCTAGTTTGTATGGCACAAAGGATAACTTTTTCAAACTTCTTTAGGATTATCTAGTGAATAAATGGCATGTTTGGCACTTTTTTTTTTTAGCTCTTTAGAACTACCATATAGTTTACAATGCCTTTAGACCTCGTGCAATTTATAGTTTGAAGAAATACTGCTATAATGAAGCATTATCATTACATCAGTGTAATGCATATCTCTGGGAACACGGTAAACAGCGTTTTCTACAAAATTTAATAATGGTTCACAAACAGCATAGAAGTGAAAATTAAAGTAGCAAGATTTAGATGGGTTATGTTAAAATACTCAGAAAAGGGCAACAAATCAAGCAACAAAATAGTTCTGAGAAGCTCTTAGAAGCAAGACAGGTACTTACAGGAGCCCTCAAGAATGCAGTCAAAAGAAAGCTCAGGCAAAGGTTTCAGTAGTGAATCTTTTTCAAGTGCCGCTGTACCTCGAGGTTTGCTAGTACCTCTTGGTAGCTGAGGAAAAAGAAGAGTGTTTCATTATAAATGTATGGGTAAGAATTTCTGGGCAGTTCATGTCCTAGAAACAGACATTGTCACTTTATAAATTTTCAAATCAGCATGCCAGCGTCTTGGTTGACTACGTGTGAACTTGAATATGGGCTGACATCAGTAGAATGCTGCCACCTTTCTGTATTTCTTCAGAAAAAAACCTGGTTTTAGAGTTTTTTCAGCCCAATAACTTAAAGTTTAAATAGTTCTATTTTGCATTTGTAACAGGTAACTAGTTACATTAAACTCTTCCTTTTAATAAAATTGGTCAGTATTTGCAATAAAAGCATTTAAGGTTTAGCGAACTTGATTATAGAACCACTAGAGAAAGTCTCCCACCATCAGCTTTTTTTTAGACTTTTATTACAGGAACTCTGCACAGGATCCTGCTCAGTGCAGTTTAAATTGCAGTGCATGGATCACACCACCTCATCGCTAACCTTTGTAAAACTTACCTTTTTAGGACAAAGAAAGTCTAAAAATCAATTATAATGAATTCTTACCCCTGAAAGAGCTAGGAGATAGATAGAAAGATGATGCATGCACTGTATCATGCTGAGACTTGCCAAACAAGCCAATTTGACATATTTTCACAGGGCAGGTATTTCTTTGCCCTTTTTCCTAGAAAACTAAGCCTGGAGGATTCCTTAAGCAGAGAACTTTTTCTGCTGAGAAAAACCAGTAATATCTTTTTTCACTACTTTCTTATCTGCCAGGTGTCTAGCAAAAAAGTTTTTTAAAAGTTGGACTCCAACCTACACATTTTTGGACCCCAGTCTCTGTCCTCACATATGGCAGTGTCGCTACAGAGATGAGTAAATATGCTATTGCAATTGAAGACAAAAAAAAAAAAAATTAAAAATTCACATATAAGATACCCTGAAAACATATTCCTTGAACTGCTTAGGAATGACTCAGAAAATGGCTCATATATGTTGCTTTTTTGACTTGCTGCATCCCATTGCACATACTGGAGTTCCATAAAGATCAACACATACTTGGTGGAAGAAAAAAGGAAAAATACTGAGGCTGAGTGCTTCACTGTATGCCTGTTTCTCCACATCACAAATCTTGGAATTCTCATCCCTTTAGAACCAACTTTGTAGAGCAGATTGGAAAGCCATGGTGAACAATTCCATTAATTCAGTCACATTCATTTCCAATTCTAATGTGCTGTAAATTAGTTAATCCATTGCACACAACCAGACTGGAGAAGGGTAGTGTTTTCTGGGGATCTTTTTGCAGTTTGTTTTTGTTTTTTAAAATCAACATTTGCTTTGTTTACATGAAAAAAATCATACTGCTTAAAGTCAGCTGGATCTTTTTAGCTGAAACCATCAATACAGTAAATTCCAGAATCAGAGCACAACTAACAGCTCAGCGGCTACTGAAAGTTGGAATGTAATTCAGACAGTTCCTTAGAGGAATCTTACCCTTCCAAGGCTGACTGGTGTAAAAGTATACCTTAGTAAGTGCACTGCCAACTACCCTATAATGAATTAGAATGTCATTAAAACCTCCAAAGGTTTTATAAAAAAGTAGCTTTCCATGTGCAAATGTTACTTTTCTGTTTGAAATTTTGTATGTTTAATATAAACCCCCGATAATTAAAGAAATTTGAGTTTTAACTATTACAATCTTGCAGTTAAAAAGTAAAAAAAAAAACCACAGGCACATTGTAAAAAAATATCTGAAAAATTAAGAATTAAATAAATCTTCCATAACATTAATCTTTAACCAGAAAGAAAAAATCATCCAACCCTGTCAATTCTAGAGTTATAATACAGGATTTAATATTGAAGTCTGTAAACCTTAATTACAAATGAACAGAATTTCAGGGTATTCCCTACAGCAAATTTGTAAGAACAGAGAACATCACATAAGTATTTCCCATTCCCACTATTAACAGCCAACGGCTTTGCAGATTTTAATTTTAAAGAAACAAAATAACAATTTGGAACTCCTAAGAGCATTCATCCTTTTTTTTTTTTTCACCATAAGGAAGAAACTCATCAACATACAAAACCCTCATAGCTGCCTTCAAAGCACAGGCATGACTGGATTATGAAACTGATAGAAGAGATACCACTATTCTAACTCAGAAACACGTGAGGCAAAAGACTTCCTCTGCACACACACCCCCACAGCACAAAAAAACTCTGAGTACAGAAATTAAAAATAAATAGATAAATACATAGCTTGCTTTGCCTTTTTTTTTTGTGTGTGTGTTCTCTTGCCACATTAGTATTCTGCTAGAAAACTCATCTGGTAAATTGGTCTTTCACATCACCACCTTAAGCTTAGATTCAATTCAAATATGAGTACTTGATAGCTACAGATGATTTTTTCTAATAATTCAATGTAAAAAGTTCACACAGAGAAACTGTTCATTACGTACGCAGTAGGTTAACATGACATTTCAAAAGCCAGAACAAGCAGTGAATACACGGACTTCAAGGGAGAAAATCCACAACCTCAATAAAGTCCAAACTTTAAACGTGTTCTTGAAGTGTGGATAAGAAATGTTAAAAAATAAATCACTTCAAATATTTGATTATCACATCAACCACACAAGTAATAATTACTTTTTTATAATGTCTTACTGCTGAATTGTTTCAAGGAATAATGAACATCTCATTCTTCCTAACGTTGCGTGACAATCTTTTTTAAACCATTCACCAGGATGTCAGCCTAAAGCACTGTCATTATTGTCACACCTTCGAGTTACCTTCCTGCTCATTTTCCTCTATATTTTACTAAATATGATGGGAAAGTGACTTTTTCTGCAATGTTTCTACTTACAATTTCAAAGCACATCAGACATTCTATACAAGCAAAAATTTAAGATTAATCTTCTGAAAAGCAAAATCTGTCAAAGCCGTGAACAAACACATGCACAGCTTCAGTTTACACCCATTGTTCCAGCTCAGCTTCCACCAGAGTTAAACACCTCAAGTTTTATAAATCAATACTAGCTGAATTCCACAACACATTTTTTTAATATAAAAAAATATCAAAGACCTGCCCTGAACTTCAGCACACTTACTTCTAAAACACAAAGCAGTGATTTGACAGCCTAGAGATATGGCTGGTGTCAGAGGATAACACTTCCAGCCAGGTTTAAGATACATTAGATCACACTCACATGCTTCAGGTCTGTTAATTTTGATCAGGATTCTTCTTCAGATCAATTCAAGGAGGACAACAGTTAATTCTGTATTACTTAAATAGATTGATTTCCTAAAACATGAAAGGATAGCACAAGGATATTTTGTAAAGAGGGAAAAACTTAGTGTAGACGTTAACAGAATAACATTCATCAGAAACACATACTGCACAGCTGAGAAAACACACCTCTAGGTATCTGTAAGAGAAATCTGTGAAACCCACAGAACTACTCACCACGACAAAGCCTAGTTCTTCTTGATGAACTGATGCTCCATGTATCTCATCTTCTGCATATACATGTCCACCAAAGGGGAGAGCATTTCTTACACCCAAGGTGAGTGTTCTGTGCCACGCAGAGAATTTTGTGAGGTGGTCTATCACTGCTCTCCACAGAGCTAGGTACACTTAGAGACATCTCAGCCACCACCACCAAGAGAAGAACAAAAATTGCCACTAGCAGCCCCCACCATTTACCAGGGTACCTGCTATTTATATACTAAATTACATACATTCTTGCCATTACCAGGAAAAGCTAACAATTTCCCACCACAAGGTATTTCTAACAGGTGTCTGAATCCTAACCTCTCTGCGACCAGGGAAGAGGTGCTCAACTAGTCAAGATTTCAAGGTACAAACTACAATTGCTTTGGCAACTCAGGAGCCTGCATGCTAAATAAAGGTAGCATATGAAAAGTATGGACACAATTAAGGTTTTAAGTATTTATTTATATTCAATTTTTTTTAATCCAATAAGATATAACTTTACCCAGTAATATACTGTTTACTCTTTACCATAGGTACACAGTGAGCTCATAAAAAACACAACTATCAAAGCCTTTGCAAATATAGTTAGTATTTATCCTTCTTTCCATGATAATTAAAATAGGTTTCCTACAGTTCCATTCAGCTGTTTCAGCTATTGAATCAGCTGATGCTCATTAGGCTGCCTCTTCTTCTTTATTCAATTCTTCTTTGGCTTCCACATCTGCCACTTCAGGGTTACTAGAAGCAGCATCCTTTGCCGAGAGCTTTTTCATTTTGATGTTTGGCAGTTTCCTCAGATCACCGTCCCATTCTCTTAAAGAAAAAAACAGAATAATTAAAGCACAATTACAAAGAGAAATAGCAAGAAGGAACAGAGGAACAGCAGAGTTAATAAACCTTTCCTGAGAAGATGCTAACTCAAGTGAGGCCTTTTCTCAATTACAGTATCAAGGCCCACTGCAGGACGAATAAGCACCAACATTTTCACCTGATCTTGTGCACTACAGCAGCTATAATTTCTCTGTGAAGAATTGAGTACTTTCACATTTGACATTCTGAACAAAAAAATGTTTGATTCACCTTATTCACACAGATTATTTGTATCCTCAGTTACTTTAGGCCACCCGCTTTTAGGTTTGACAAGTAAAATCCAGTACTCAATTAACAGATTGCTTTTTTGATTATAGTAAATGCACCTATAACTATGACTTCTGGCTACATGCCACCCCTAGGAGTTAGTGGTATATCATTCCTTGCAACATAAGCATTTATGTCTTTTTTTTTTCCTCCTTTAAAGTATCTCATGTCATAGAGCTGTCAGCAAGAACGTTCATTCAGTCCATTACTCAGGCATACTGGCTTGTGGCCCAGATGAGCCAGCTGTAAAACCAAGTTTTACAGCTCCCAGACCTTTTAATTAGATGCAAGTTGTCAATTCGCTTCAGAGTTTCAATTAATATACACACACAAACACTACTGTACTACACCCACACTTGGATCTTAGAAAACATGACTAAGAACTTAGTGCTGCTTTAGTTCCTTAATGGTAAATTCTGACTATAACTAACTTAGGTCATTATGTTATGTGACTACAATTATCATCTGAAATCTCATTTCATGTAAGAAAATGATGTAATTCCATTTATCAGTAAGTCTATGTCTTGATCCTTAAACACTAATAGTAAATCATAGAATCGTAGAATCATGAGTTGGAAGGGACCTTAAAGATCATGGAGTTCCAACCCCTCTGCCATGGGCAGGGACACCTCTCACTACACCAGGTTGCTCAAAGCCCCATCCAGCCTGGACTTGAACACCTCCAGGGATGGCGCATCCACGACTTCCCTCTCTGGCTCTTCTGAAGGCTCCCTTCAGACATTGATAGGCTGTTATAAAGTCTCCCCAGAGCCTTCTCTACTCCAGGCTGAACAACCCAGCTCTTTCAGCCTGTCCTCATAGGGGAGGTGCTCTATCCCTCTGATCAATCCTCGTGGCCCTCCGCTGGACCTGTTCCAACAGGTCCATGTCCTTCCTGTGTTGAGGACTCCAAAGCTGGACACAGGATTCCAGGTGGGGTCTCGCGAGTGCAGAGTAGAGGGGTAGAATCACCTCCTGAGACCTGCTGGCCACACTCACTTGATGCAGCCCAGGACACAGTTGACTCTCTGGGCTGCCAGCGCGCACTGACGGCTCATGTTGAGCTTCTCATCCACAGGCACTCCCTAGTCCTTCTCCTCAGGGCTGCTTTCCAGCCATTCTCTGACCAGCCTTATTTGTGCCTGGGATTGCTACGTCCCTGGTGCAGGATCCTGCACTTGGCTTGGTTGAACTTAATGCAATTTGCACAAGCCCACCTCTCCAGCCTGACCAGGTCCCTCTGGATGGCATCCCTTCCCTCCAGTGTGTCAACTGCACCACCGAGTTTGGTGTTGTCAGCAAACTTGCCAAGGGTGCACTCTATCCCACTGTCCATGTCACCGACAAAGATGTTAAATAGTTAAATACTAATCCTTTTTGTGTAAATCAGTGAATAGGTGAGATGAGGATTTTAGTTAAAGAGAAAATATTCTCTAAGAATATTGAGAAAAAGATACTTAAGTTACAGAAATGGAATTTTAACTGTTGAAGCATTCTAACCCTTCCAATGTTTTAATGATCAACTGTCACCAGTGTTTAGCTTCTAAGAGCTAAGACACACTAAAACAGCAACACCATACCTAGTCTGTTTTTTCAAATGAGAAATTCTTTGACAGTTTTGCATAAGTTTTTTTTTAAAAAAAGACATACAACATGTCAAATTCAGAAACACTGCTTTGCATAAACAGACTAGCAGTAATAATAAAAAGAACTTACCTGAAAAATTTAAGATGCTTTCTGTTCATAATGTCTGGGATCTCTAATGGGAATGAAATTAAATTCTATTAGATGTGTTACATTATTCAAGTGAGTCTCATTTCAAAGAAAGAGCTGAACATACTATTTCACAGATTAAAAATAAAAAAACAATGAGAATGAGGATTCATATTGGAAAGTTTATAAAGAAATGTGTAACCGGGAAGACCTCTCACTGCTAAATAAAACAAAGTGAACTTATACCCATGAACTGTTCCAGAACTCGAATGTACCAGCTACTGAAAAGCCAATCCTGACAAAAAATAAAAAGAGGGTATTTCTTTTTATCTTAACTGAAACATTTGAGAAATAGAAAAATTTTAAGCACTTAAAAGTTTCTCTTTAAATAAAGTCCAGTGAAGAAACTAGGAAAATAATTAGTTTATTATTTGTTTCAAAAGTGTAACTGAGGTCCTCAGCCACAATCAAGGTCTGGTTATACTAGCTTTTAAACAGACATTCACTGACCCATGTAACAAAGAGACAATTCTGTTCTGCAGAACTTACTATAAATATGCACACCAGATAAAAGGTAAAATAAGAAAGCTGCCTTTCAAAGCTGGCCTAAATATACAAGCCTTATTCTAAATGAACATGTACTAAGTGGTCCATAAGTATTTTGAAACGGTTTTGGAAAAAAATTTCAAAGCACTGAAGTCACCACTGCAGGTAAGACAGATCAACAGTACAGTCAGGAAAGTAACTCTGATAATTCAAGTAAGAAAGTGTAACAAACAGTTAAATACACTTTGTAAAATTTACCACGCAGTACAAGAATATGTATTATATGTAATATGTATTAATTAGTGTTTTTAAAATATAAACACTGGGAAGAGTACAGTAAGATGTCAGATGTTTAAATAGAATACGTTCTCGGATTTTAGAATGCAATACTACTGCCTTCCATCCGCAATGTGACAGTCAGAGCAAAGAATGGCTATTGGATACCAGTCAGTCTCATGCTAACACAACTGCAGTTTCCATTGTTAAATACTTCTTCTATAAACCACTCAATACTGGGAAATTAGAATTCTGTGGTTGCTGAATGACTGCTAAATGCCCCTGTAAATGCAACATAGTATTTACATCGATTGTTGGCACATGTCTCCTCTCATGAGATGATGTTCCTCTGGGTTGAGCAGAAACAAACATCAATAGTTTTAATGACTGAAAGTTTTCAGTCTTCCACACTAACAGAAATAAGTGACACATACTCATAACAATCTTTATTTCACTACCTTTGGTAGTGAAAAAGAAGGCAAACATCTTGTACAGAGACCTATGGGACAGATCTTTTCAACACCATCTCTCCCTCTGTGCCCTTCTTGGAATAGCCAAAATGTTATTATTAGATGTGTTGCTTATAAACTCATGCAGAATTTTACCTAGGATGCCTAAGTTTCTTTGCCTTGATGCTGTGTCATTCTTTTCTTGGTCAGTCCAAAGTACTGCAAGTGACCTGCGTTTAACCTCTTCACTAGTTTATTGAGACTTATGCCTTAGAAGCCTTGAAATTTTTCCACCGAGTAAGATGCCTCATTCCTATCAATGAACTGTACAGATTTCACAGCCAGCAGATTTCTCAGGGAAGATGCTTGCTACCTCTGTAATATTAAATCCACTTTTTTATTTCAGCTCTTAAAAATGTGACATATCAGCAGCTTCTTAGATTGTACTTGACTGAAACCCTGAACATACAGTTCTGCCTTTGTTCATCTATCAATTTTCAAGTCTGACAGTAATAAATCAGATCATGCTACCAATGCAGCATTATAGATGCTTTTGCTACTACAGAATGTAGGATGATGATACCTGTAACTTATCTTTGTGGCCAGATAGTCTTTAGCATTCAGAAAAATATTCCTTCCTTTTACACTGGGTTATAAAGTTACCAAGTGAAGAACTATAATGTATGCAAAATGTTTTGATAACAATCACACTGATTTCTGCAGCCTGCTTTTTCGTAAACAGATCCTGCTTATCACTGAGCAAGGCAAAGCAAAGAAACATGTACCTAATCCTTTTTTTGTCTGCCTATTCCTTGGTTCTGGGTAGACATCAATGCCATATTAGCTCCATCCTTCCCAACTAAGGATTGAAACAAAGCCGTGGTCCTAGCCCTCACCAGAGCAAGTTCCTCCCTCTCTCAGGTACTTGACAAGGAGCAATGCCTACTCAGTTTGCTGACAGCACCAAGCTTAGGGATGTACACAATGAGTTTGGCAGAAGTGTCACCATGCTACTTTGGGCCAACTGCCCAAGAAATATGCTCAGATTTGCAGTTGTGCTTTCTATCAAAGCACTGGTCCAACATACAGTTCAGTCTTACGCCCAGACAAACCAGGACATTTAAACAACACTTTCAAATGAAGCCCTTTCAATTGCTTTTTTGTGATGAAAAAACACCCTGGAAAGCATTTAATTACTTTATTAACTTACACAGAATATTGTCTTTGGAAGAAGTCCTAACGGTTTTACCTAGCCCATCATCCAGGGCTCACCAATGTCACAAGAAAGCAGCCCCCTGAAGGGGGGAGATTCTGTGACAAGCCAAGATTTGGCACTGAGTAAGTCTTTACTGGTTTGGCAGCGCCAACATTTTTAAGTTATGCTTACATGTGTGTTTGCAATGTGTTATACAGTACAAATGGCAGAGCTGTCAGATCAGGAACAGAACTAGAAACTCTAGTCCCATATGTGTAGAAATAAGATAACTATATACTGCACAGTAACTTTTTTTTTTTAATTATGGTGAAAAACTGAAGTAGCACTGTATTTTCAGATTAATAACACTTGTCTTACTGAGAAGTATCTCCTTTGCATGCACCAGCGTCATGGTTTTTGCTGCTACTAGTGAACTTCTTAGTGTGCTTTAAAAATCAGTGTGCTTTAAGTCACAGGACCATGTTTTTCTGAAGATGGAAAAAATGGAAGAGGGAGGAATATGACACATAGTAGTTAGTGGAAAAGAAACGAAGACAGTATTTTGGGGAACAGATACTGTCTGGCATTTCTAAGATGAAGTATTCAGCAACCTGTATTACAAGGAAGCAGTGAAAATTGAAGCAAGCATTTTTTTCATGTTTCTGATCCTTTCAGATAGTTATATTTTCCTATCTCTCTTCTGAGGAAGAACAAACAGCACACTAGCTCTCAAACTTTGTCATGAAGACGTTAGTGCTGAAAACACCATTTCCTAATAAAGAAAAAGCAAAGCAACTAATCTTAATTTATAATACAGTATTTTACACAAGTTCTGTGAAGTCAGCACATTTACAGCTGTTCAAATGGAGAAGCACTGGACCAGATTACTTCAAAGTTCTAATGTAAGTAGAAGTAAAAAGCTTCCATCAGCTGTAGGTCTAACCCATCCTGCTCATGTGCACAGGCTTGAACTGATGGGCTTCTATAGTGTAACTACAGAAAAAGGGGAGAGGGGAGCCAACCCTGGTGTCAGAGTGTCCTTCTACAGTTGTATCCCACAGCATTACTGTTTAACCAAGTGCTCTGAGATGGTTTGCTGAGATGTTGCATTTCCTTCCAGAATGATGCTGTTAATAAAAACATTATTGTTCTTCAGAGCGGTAACCAGTTCTCTGACCCAAAGCAAAGATTTGCACAAGAGATGTACCTAAATCTCACAAGACCTGAAACATCAGTGGTCAGCACAGAATACAGGCTTCATATATACCACATCCTGCCATACAGAGAAACACCCAACAGAGAACTGTCATACAGAGAAACACTCAAGTCAGGTCAAAGGACAATACTGCAGCCTGAATTTAAAAAAGGAAGGATGTTAGAAACTCTGGATGTTCTTTAGACAAGGAACCATTCAGTTACACAATAATGATCATTACAGAAAAAAGCAGCTAACAAAGCAGTTATACTACCAGGTACATGTAAACCATACAATTTTCATCTGAATTAAATCAACTGACTTATAACCTGAAGTTTCAAGAATTAACTAATAAAACTGATGCATTTAACTTTAAAAGCTGTTTTCCCCCCAAGATTCACATTATGCTTCTGAGACAACATGCAAGGTAATGAAACAAATTATCAAAAATGTATGACGTTCAGATGAAATAATCATGCTGCATTTCAACTGAAAACATGCTAACTCTGAGTTCCAAGGGCATAGCCTGTAAACATCTACGATTTCCTTTCAATATCTTTGGTATAAACATGTAAAACCAGATTAAAAAAACCAGACAAATGAAAACATCAGGAAGAAGAATTGCAGTAACACTAATGTAGATATATTGAGGGAGTAAGTGACAAACTGCTGCTAACAAAACTCAGAACCTCACACATAGACAGAATTTTCTCTGTATAGTTACTGTTTTGTTTTTTTTTTAAAAAAAATAACATTTTTATTATGCTTTTGTGTATCTACTGCTTTTGTAAACAGACAGTAAAGAATTAATTTTTCATTTACATATATCTGATATATATATACATATATACACACACATATACAGCAGGAAATTTTAGGAGACTTTCCTAAATGTGAACAATTCATATCATGTAGTCTCTTCATAGGAAATGCACATGCATACAAGAAATAATTGAGTTCAAGAATAGGGAGGAAAAAACCCAACAAATACTAAGTCGGTTATAAAAGCTCTACTCACTACAGCTTCCAGGGATAATAATAAGCTAGAGCATAAAAGCACAGTTTCCAGCTGATTTCCATTTATCCCCAATCTCTAATTACAGTATTTAGTAGCAACTATTTTCTCTGAATGAATACTGTCCCAGACAGAGAGCAAAACCTGCAGCAGCTGTGATAACAAATAATGAATGATTTGACAGTGTATTTAATATGTGAAGTTGCACCATGCTCTCTGAATACTTTACTTACTAATACTATAATAACCTCAAATTTTGCTTACAGTATTTCTGGATTCTTCTTTATTTTATGTTGTGCTTGTGCATTTGACATCTTTCTATCTAGTCTTACTGCTTTTTTTCTGACAGCTTTCCACAAAGCAGTAAGGAAAAAAAGGAAGAACTAAAATTTAAAAGCAAAACCAAAAAGGAAATTTAATACAACTGAGCTGTTTAATGACATTCATACTATCTATTCTTCTATGAGATTTTTTTTCTTCCCTTCTAAGAAACCAAAGATTACACACAAAGTCATACAGATGAACTCCTCTGACACTGCAGGTTGTGAAAGGACTAGCACTGGCAAAATTTTAAAGCCATTCACTTTCCTTATTGGTACAATATAAATTGGGAGAAAGGGGAATATGGTACACAACCAGATTACTGCTGCTTCTCTTCAGCCTAGTTCCAGCTATCAAACTTTCAGTCTTTCTTTTCTTTCTTTCTCTCTCTCTCACACGTAGCTTAAATCCGTGTACTGCCTCCAGGAAATACTTTCGAAAAGAGTTTAAGCATTTCTTAAAGAATACTATGCACCTTAAGAAGAAATTTTCAGCTCAAAAGCTTATGTTGTGGTTTTCACACAAATGCAACTCAGAGGATTTATTATCTAATTTGCTGGCACAGGTGGCTACCACAAAGGGAGATGAATGGTAATAAAAAATTAAAGAAGAATATCTGGGATTATGATTTTACACAAACTTGTGATAATGGCCAAAGCAAATGTTTAAAAACTCACAAGTATTTTCAACTAGGCTTTTATATACAAGATTTTAAATTTTAGAGTTTTTGTGAATTTTTGATTTTTAAGAGTTTAAGTGTTAGGGTCTTCACACACACAGACCATTTACGCTCCCTCCACCACCATTCTCCAGTAAGTCAAAACAAGGAGTGTAACTCCTCTGTCCCAGAAGAAAAAGGGGAAAAATGTGTTTTTCTATTTGTGGGTTACCACTTATGTGTGTAGAATAGAGTCTGTAGGGTAGATGTGTCACAATAGCCCACGATTTCTTCTTGGAATACCTAAATTTTAATAGGAAGACTCCAGAAATATTCAAATTTTGGAAATACATCAGTACTACAATTTCTGCTGCAATCATTCTCCCACATGAAATACATCTCAACCTTTGTGTAATGAAAGGTCTCTTTCTGAAGATGTTTTAGCTCCACAAGTTCAGAGGCTTTGGTTCTCTTCCAGTTCATGAACCCTAAAGCCCACTCTCACATGATATAAAACTTGTTGAAGTTCCTCATGCCATTGATCCACTTTGGTGGAAAGGGGCAGGTCGGGTTTATTCCTAACAGGAAGTTTGTACATTAACAAAAGAATATTAGAGAAAGCTGTTTATAAAGATTTAATTGGCACAAGTCCAGATAACAAAGCCCACTTAAAAAAAAAGCAATTAATTTGTAGAGAAAGTGATGCTGGTTATTCCCCACAGCAGCAAATAATGTCTTCATTCTAATGCACGTTAAAACATGCACACCCACTGAAATGCCCTTTTAAGCTAAAAAATACTTTGTATATAATGAAGGTCCAAGTGAGCTGATGAACAAAACTTGTATCTGAGACAGATGCATTAAAGCTCACTTTAGTTTCAAAAATGTTATATACGCCTGCACTAAAGAGACAGTAATAGCGAAGATGCACAAATGCAAAGAAAGAAAGCAGAAATATGATTCAGATCTCCATCTTTTTTTCTCCTTTTCTTCACCCTGCCCCTCCTCCCAAACTCCTCTGCAAGTCATGAATACCTAGCACTTAGTTAAATCCTTTAAAGAGAAAAATTAAAATAATGCCTAGAAATCTCATTTTGATTCTAGCTGTGTGAGCAGGAGGAGGAGGAGGAGGTGTGGCCACACGGCTGTTTCTAATGCTTTTACATACCTATTCCATAGCCTTCATAGAGTTGTCTTTCACGTTCTATGGTCTGCTTGATGACAGCTTCCCGTGAACCGTGCTGTCTTCCTTGTCTACCTTTAATACTGTTTTGTAATTCAATCTGCTCCAATTCAGCATTGAATCGACACATATAACTGAAAGAAAGACAAGGCATTTATGCTAGATGCAGTCAAGCAAAACTTCTGCAAAACAGAGTTACTTTGATAATCTAAGAAGCTCTTTTACTAATTGCATTTATTTTCTAAATTCTTCAGAGATATTTCTTAGATTCGAGCTATTACTTTAATCTTCAAAGTAGAAGCTCCATTAAGAGCTTCATTTGAATCACCTGAGGCTTACAGAATGATTAGGGTTTTGATTTGCTTTTAAACTACGTTTTTTAAACATTATGCTTTAAACATAAACTCTGCTTTTTAAACATGCATAAAACAATACACCCACGTTATTACAATTCACCTGCTCTGGAAGACCTGTGTTAAATCTAAGTATTCCTAACTTTGAATTGCTGAAATGCACCACTTCAATAATGATTTAATAAATAACTAACATAAAGTTCTTTGGCATGCGCTCTACACCATCTCACAAACATCCAACCCAAATCCACAACGTAAGCTTTTATTTCCTTTGCAGTGTTGATTAGCAGCTTACAGCTTTCATGAACAGCCTGAGAAATATGTCAGAGCTTCTGACAGGAAACTGATATAGTACACCTGTATAAGAATACATATATATTATGTTTTGTAGCTAGCAGGTGAAAAATGGTAACAAGCCACAGGTACAAACATCCAGCAGCACAGAAACAACTGAGTTTCTTCTTAGCAGATTCAATTTTTTAGGTATTTTCTGTCCTAAAAACTGATGCACCCAAGAACTGTTAATTCTTCTCAGAAAAAAAAAATTAAAGAAATAGATGAAATCTGTGCATTTAAGTGTTGCTGAATAACCCAACTAGCAAATTCACACAATTACTACTATCGAAATCATTTAGAGTCCTCCACACAATACAAAAGCAGAATATACTTATATAATAAAAAACCAAACCACACCACGACTTTCTGATGTTATTCTAGTGTGAATATATCTGTCTTTCAATATATAATTAACCTCAGTTGCAACAAAATCAACTACTTGATATTTTTAATAGTAATACATAAAATGTCCTCCTCACCATCATTTTACAGATCTTATTTAAGAACATTATTTTAAAAGACAAATCAAGCTTTTTAATTCAGTTTTTAACACCGGTCTTACTTTTCAATTAGTTCGCCAGCTTCCTTCTTTGTGTACTCAATTTTATTGGGGTCAAGGTGGCTTTGAAACCATTGCAATTTTTCTCCTACAAGAATAAACTTAACGTTAATGTTTACATCATTACTATAGCACCAACACAGATTAAAGTTTTTCAGAGTTTTTTAAATACCCCCCCCCCCCATTTTTCAGGATTTTGAATGGCACCATTGAGTTATTGATATTGCATGTACCAGGTATGAAAGCAGCTGGAATAGAAACATCATTATAGCTTCCTTATGGAAAAAAAGACATTACACTTTGCTTTACTAGAAATTAGTGTTTAAAACGAAAATTAGGAAGGCCCCAAGGGGAAAAAACTAACACAGTGACTGAGCAAGAGTTCCAATCATCACAATTTTAAAACAGATTAAATTGAAAAGGTGCAGTGTCAATCATACGAAAGACAAAAATATTCCAGGTTGTGTCTCAAAGTTTTGAATTTGCTTGCTAGCAGAATGTGTCTGTTAACCCACATATATCATCCTTTTCCAAAAGGAATTAAAGAAAGCATGGAGACAAGTACAATAAATAAATGCACAGATGTACAAAA